>CAUYOR010101358.1:0-17267 GCA_963573925.1 Callimico goeldii
ATTAGTATGAAATGCTAATTTATCACTGTATTTAGATCTACGGGCCATCTGAGGGAGTTAGAAGTTAAAGTAAACAGCTGTATCTCTAGTTGATCTTTGCATATTTTAAGCCAAATATGGAAAAGGGCAGGGCTAAAAAAGAGAGTGTCCATAAGTGGGGCTCAGAACTTGTAACAGAAAATTAAAATATACTCCTCTCAAGGAAACTCTGTACTTTGCCCTTTGGTTAAAGTCTCATTTCGATTTAAATTTCTAAAGCTTTCTTAAGAAATTGAATTTCTTTTGATCTCTCCTCTGAATTGCAGAAATCAGATAAAAAACTACTTGGCGAAATGACTTCTTGTCACATTGCTGAAGAACCTATTAAAAAGGTCGCTATCTTTGGAGGAACCCATGGGAATGAGCTAACTGGAGTATTTCTGGTTAAGTATTGGCTAAAGAATGGTGCTGAAATTCAGAGAACAGGGCTGGAGGTAAAATCAGAGAACAGGGCCCCATACGACTGGAACATCCCTTTGTCAAAACCTAACAGGATGCTAAGCCTGCTCCTGCCTTCCCCATGCTGCCTTCTGCCTGGGGCTCTGTGACAGGTGGAGTCGGCCATTGCCACCAGCAGATGGTGGGCACTGCCCTGAAGTTTTCTTTTTCCTTCCTTCCTTCCTTCCTTCTTTCTCTCTTTCTCTTTTTCTTTCTTTCTTTCTTCCTTTTTTTTTTGAGATGGAGTCTTGCTCTTGTTGTGCAGGCTGGAGTGCAGTGGCGCAATCTTGGCTCACTGCAACCTACACCTCCTGGGTTCAAACGATTCTTCCTGCCTCAGCCTCCCGAGTAGCTGGGACTACAGGCGTGTGCCACCACGCCCAGCTAATTTTTTTATTTTTAGTAGAGACAGGGTTTCACCAGGTTGGCCAGGCTGGTCTCAAACTCCTGACCTCAGGTGATGCACCTGCCTTGGCCTCCCGGAGTACTGAGATTACAGGCGTGAGCCCCCACGCCTGGCTGCCCTGAAGTTTTCTGATCCTGTCCACCAGCATCCATATGTCTCCTGCTAGGAGGGAAAGGAGATCCCTGGCGTGTCCCCGTGGAAGAGTGCCTGGGATGCTTGTTCAAGGGGAATGCAGCGGCCACCACACAGGACGTCAGCCCCTCCTGTGAGGTGGTAACCAAGGCGCCAGACCTACTTACAATACAAAGTGAAACCAGGCATCTGAGAGGATGGACTGCAGATCCGAGGGTCTCAGCAGGAAGATCGCAATGCCCTAAGGCCAGGAAGGAGAGAAAAGTGGCACCCTCTTCATGGCCCTCGCTGGGGGAGCTGAGTCGGGGGTGCTTCCCCAAGACCAAGACTCAGTGAGGGTTGAACATGCGAAGGCCCAGCTCGAGCCCAGGTGACAAATATGAAAGGGGACCCGTGCCTGGGGGGGCATAGGCAGCTCCATGGTGAAGATGGGTGCACCCTCAGATTTCACCTCCCTCACTCCTTACCCCATTCTCACCCCAGAACCTGCAAAGCAGTACAATGTACAGCTACCTTCCATTCCCCAAATCCAGCCTCCAAGCCTTTGCTCATGCTGTTTCCCACACCTGCCCTGTAGTGACCTTGTCCCCATGGTCCTCATGCCCAATCCTACTCCACCAGAATAAGTGCCATGTCTGCCTTCAAGCATCTCTGCCATCCCCTGGCCCCAGATAAAATTCACCTCCCTTCCTCTGAACACTGATCTGAACCCAGCTTAGGGTCTTGTTTAATCTACTGTCAAGTCTTGATATTTGTGCCCATACTATATCCCCCACCAGGCTATGAACTCAAAGATGGTAAACTCGTCCCATCCCTATCACCTCCTCCAGGGCCACACATATATAGAAGGTGTTCAGATTATATAGGTTGATTCACTGAATGGATGAATGGAAGGATGGACAGATGAACGGATGGACACACAAATGGATGAATGGATGGATGGATGGACAGATGGACGGATGGACAGACAAATGGATGGATGGATGGATGGAGGGATGGATGCAGGGATGGAAAGATGGTTGAAGGACAGAAGAATAATCGGTAAGGATGAGTGGGCATATGAACGGATGAATGAGTGGCTGGTTCCATGAAAGAGAGCAGGTGATTGGATGGGTGATGGGGGTGGGAGAGGAGGATGGACACTGAGGGGCTGGGAGGGTAAAAGGTGGAGAGTTGGGCAGATGGATAGCGAAGTAGATGGATGGAGTAGGGAGGATAGGCCAGCTTTATTCATTTGTTCCAATTCAGAGAGCTAAGGCTTGGGAAGGAAATGCCTCCCCAGAGCTCCCCAGCTGTAATGGCAGAGCAGACAAGGATGAAGGCCAGGCCCACTGCCGCCTGCCCGCCTTAAGGGAAGGTACAGAAGGGCCGATTGGTCACTCACCTCTTTCACAGAGATGCACATGGCCCAGATGAGCACAAACATCCTCCCCAAGAGCTGCAGCCACCCCATCTTGTAGGTCAGGGCCAAGGGGTGTGGAGGGTCTGGGAGGAAGGAGGAGGGGTGGTCAGAATAGGAAGGAAGAAGGGCTGAGCTGGCCCCAACACTAGAGCAGCCAAAACACAGGAAAAATGCTCAAGCCAGGTCAGAGGCCAGAGTGAAACCCCATCTCTATACAGGTCAAGAGAAGGAAGAGCCACTCCCTGACCCCCACCCTCCCCACCCTTGATGGAAGCCCAGATCTCTACAACAAAGAGTATCATCCAATCCGCGCTAAGCACCCTCATGCTCTACTGCAACAGCCTTTCCAGAGTCCTCCATATCCAAACACTCAACATGGCCTCACAGCACAGTTAATAAAGCCAAGGCTCCGTGCCCCACATGATGGATGGGAAACCAAGGTCCAGCAGGCAGGGAGTGCTTAGCCCCTTCCCATTTCCTGCAGCCCTTTCCCATTTCAGCAGAAACACCTGACCAGTTCTATATTTAGACAGAGACCCTGGGCAGGGCCTGAGTCTCTGAATTCTCCAACCTCCCCCAACATGGGTCTACCTGGGACTCAGCACCTGGGCCTTAGCTCAGCCAAGCACTGGAGACAAACTCAGTTCCCTAGAAAGTGTGAAGGACGACTCCGGGCCCACCCAAATCCCCTGGCCTCCCAGGGTCTCAGTTTCCCCATCTGCACGTGGGGCAGCTCCAGCTCTGACTGCCCCCTCTTCCCCCTGCAAGGGGCCCACATACCTCCTCCTCCCGGGGTCGACAGTATGAGACGAGGGTCGGGGTGATGTAGAAGAAGTAAAAGCAGAAGGACAGAAAGAACACGTACTTGGCAAACTTCTTCCACTTCATTCCCAGCAGCGTGTGCAGCAGCTCCAGAGTAAACATCTCATGCCGGTTCTGCAGGGGAAGGCCAGCAGTCACATGGAGGTGAGGGAGGAGGGGGCACCGAGTTCAAAAGGCCTGTGGGAGCTCCGAGTCAGCATCGCCCTGGCAGAAGGGGCCATCATTACACCCAGTGGACTGGTTTGGCTGGAAATGCTGGGAGGGTGATGCCGGCTCCTGAGGCTCCTCCCCAGGGTGCTTGGGCAGCAAAGGCCGCCAGAGCCCAGGTTCTAGCAGGACCACCCGAAACACAGCAGAAAGTGAAGGCTAGAAGTGGGCGGGAGGTGGTGACAGCAGTTCCAGCTCCAATTTGCCCCTCCTTTGCTGTGTGACCTCAGGACAGCCTGACCCTCTCTGGGCCTCAGACTTCTCACCTATACAACTGCAAACAATCCCTGTCCTGCCAGCCAGGCTGCTGTGAGGCGCTGGGAAGACTCAAGCCCGGGAGACTCTGGGAAGCACGACTCTTGGTAAAACATGAAGGAGGAAGGCCCAGCCTGCTGCCCTGCTTCCCCCAAGAGCTGAACACGATTCACCTGTTAGAGTGGACAGGTACTCCTGTTCACAGGAAGAGGACAGTGTCAAAGGCCTGGTCTCACCAGACACAGGGGGTTCCCATCTCATTGGTCATGAGAGTCCAGGCAGAGAGCTCCTAGGAATAAGGCCAAGTCTCTCCGTCCTGCACCCCAGCCTATAAACCCTATAAAAGCCCCAGGCCAGTGGCCAACCTGGGCAGCATCCAGCTGCTCCTCTCTTTACCTCCATTTGCACCAAACTCTTCCTGCTAGCCTTCTCCAGGAAGGCTCCCCTGATTTCTCCAGCAGTGCACTCTTTGACCCTCATTTGGGACCAGTTTTTGGGAAAGCATTCTGAGCCTGGCCATATACACCAACAGGGGGTAGGAGAGACACAATATGTAAAGGATCAGCCCCAACCACCCCTTCATCCACACCCACACTCACCCACACCCACACTGCCCTGGATATTGGGTCCAGAAGACCCCCCTCAATCACTACCACTCAGGTCTACAGTCCAAGGTCAACCAGGAAGAGTCGGGCCCAGCATCTGTCCCAGGCCTCCCATTTCTGTGCCTGAGTCTGCCCACTAAGGCAAAGGAGTGTGGGAGGCAGACACGGTGGGGAGGGCTGGGAGCACTGGGTCTTCCCAGTGTCTGTGAGTCCCTGGCCTGAGGCCAGCCCTCGGTGCCCTGCCCAGCCTGCCCAGGAGACCCACAACGATGTTGGTGTTGTAGACAGTGATTTCCAGCACTGAGTTGTCCGTGGTGGTGTCCACGTTGGTGAGGTCATACAGGGAGGATGACACGGGTCTGTATGCCCAGTCCGTGAACTTCCTGGACAGGCTTTGGAGCCACTTCTCCTTGATCTCACGACTCAGGATGTACTTCAGGATCTAGGATGGGATGAGGCACAGCCGTCAGCTGTAGAACAGGGGCTGTGGCTAGCAGGGCTCGGCCAGCCAGAGGCAGGCTGGGCCCAGGAGATACTCCCGCCCAGGATGGGTGGAGACCTGCCTCTGTGCCTGGCGCAGTGACCCCAGGGCTCCATCTTTATCTGTGGAACATGCACGAAGCTTGCCTTTGTGCCCATCTCATGGGAGGTTGTGAATACCAGGGAAAAAGGTGTGAAGGTTCTTTGCAGGCTGCAGCAAGCTGCACAATCAGCTCGAAATCCTCACACCAGCTGCAGCCCCGGTTCAGTGAAAAATGCAGGCACTGATGATTTCTTAGAACCAGTTTCCATTTGTTCTGGACTTGAGAAGCCAGAAGTCTTCCCAGCTGCCCCAGCCCACCCTCAGCCAAGACCCCTCCAGCTGTGGCTCACCACTCTGGCCAGAGGGTGGTGACGATAGGCACCACCCCCTATAGGGAGGCCCATGGGACTTTGGTGGGTCAGTGATCTTCAAACTCTGCTCTGTATTAGGGTCACTGGGAAACTCAGAAATTCCCACAGCATGGCTGGGCGCAATGGCTCATGCCTGCAATCCCAGCACTTTGGGAAGCCAAGGGGGGTGGTCACTTGACGTCAGGAGTTCGAGACCAGCCTGGCCAACATGATGAAACCCCATCTCTACGAAAAATACAAATATAAGCCAGGCGTGGTGGTGCATGCCTGTAATAACAGACTCAGGAGGCTGAAGCAGGAGAATCGCTTGAACCTGAGAGACGGAGGATGCCATGAGCTGAGATCACATCATTGCACTCCAGCCTGGGCGATGAAGTGAGACTGTCTCAAAAAAAAAAAAAATGCTACATGCAGCAGCTCATACCTGTAATCCCAGAACTTTGGGAGGCCAAGGTGGGAGGATCACAAGGTCAAGAGATAGAGACCATCCTGGCTAACATGGCAAAACCCCGTCTCTACTAAAAACAAAAATTAGCTGAGCATGGTGGCGCACAACTTAGTCCCAGCTACTTGGGAAGGCTGAGGCAGGAGAATCACCTGAACCCAGGAGATGGGGGTTGCAGTGAGCCGAGATCGCGCCACTGCACTCTAGCCTGGCAATAGAACAAGACTCTGTCTCAAAAAAAACAAAAACCACAGCATCAGTTAATGAACTCGAAATCTCTAGGGTGGGACCTGGAGTCTATTTTGCGAAGCTTCCTGGGTGGATCCAAGTGCAGGAATCGGATTTTGGACACAGAGGTGCTGCTCTCTAGCTTCCTACTTCCAGAAAGCTAAGCCCTGGGTCACCCCAGGATGGGGACATGGGCTTCCTAGGGCACCAACTCAAGACCCAAGAGGAAGGGACTGCTGGGAAGCACAGCATCCAAGGCCTGGTCTCAGCTGACCCAGGGGTTTCCATTCTGTCTGTCATGAGAGTCCAGCCAGAGAGCTCCTAGGGATAAGGCCAAGTCTCTCTGTCCCGCATCCCAGCCTGTAAAAGCCCCAGGATGGTGGGCAACCTGGGCAGCATCCAGAAAAGTTGTCTGGAGGACACGGAACAGAGGAGGGGAGCAGGGGACAGGTGCCTCCCCCATGCTGGCCACAGCGGGCACACTGTCCCCTAGAGAACAAGGGCGTCCTGGGGTCATGCGTCATGCAGGAAGCCTCCTCCCTGGGCTGGGCGGCAGGGGCAGCACATGCCACAGTGTCACACAGGGAAGCTGGCCTTGGAGAAAGCTCCATCTGCAACCACAAGCTGACTCCTCAAAGCCTCAGCAAGCTGTGGCCCTGAGGGTGGGCAGAAGCCTCGGGGAGGCAGCCACACAATCCCTCCTCTGTTGAAGCCATTCTCCAGCTCCTCCTCCCCCACAGGAGAATAAATAGGGCCTTGTGGGGCCCAACCCTGGCCACTTGGGACAGGACCAAGGCCCTCAGGGCAGTTGACGGGGGTGGGAGGGGAGGGGAAAGGGGGGGCAGGGGAATAGGGGGAGGGAGGTGGGTACCTGAGGCTGGCACCGCTGTGATAACTCAATAGCCACCAACCCCCAGCGTCCTCCTGCGGCTTCTGGGGAGCCATGGCCTCCTCGCAGAGGGCAGAGAAAGCAAGGCTGAGGAACAGGGTCGGTCCCCAGGATCAGTCCCCCAGAACATGAGGCCCAGCCATGATTCCAGCCCCTGAAAGAGATCCATCCAGCCTTCACCAAGGCTCCCAGCTAAGCCTCGACTTCTCAGCCATGTCACACAAGGCAAGAAGGGCCCAAAGCAGCCACACTCTGCTGGGGACGTGGCACGAAGTTCCAACCTGACAGTCAGGCTGGGGTCTCTCCATAACTGGGAAATGGCAGCCCATTGGTTCTGGGCCGGAACAGCCGTCCTGAAACTCCCATCCTCATGAGGGGCAGAAGTCCCCGAGGGACACCCACTCAGCCCTGTGGGGGCTACGGTGTCACCTCAGCCTCAGGCTCCCCCAGAGCAGCCCTGGCAGGACAAGGGATGGAAACGCGGCGGATTGGGGACAGAAACGTGGGGACCGGGTGCACAGGCCTCATGGTGCCAGCTCCGTGGGGCCCCTCAGAACAAACCCACCTCAGCCGCCACTGCGTTTCTGGACCTCAGACTGGGACTTTCTTAAGCCCGTGGCTGTGCTCTGTGGATCCCCCGTCGGGGGCCCTGGGGGCTGAGGGAGTGGCCGCTGTGCCCCGCGCCCGGGGCCCCGCCTACCGCTCCCGGGTCCCGCCCCCCGCGCCGCACCTCGGCCTTGCCCATCTTGGCTTCCAGCTGTGGCGGCGTGAGGCCGTGGTTGTTGCGTGTGGCCTCCAGCTCCCAGCTGCCGCTGCGCCTCAGGATCATGTCGTACATGCGCTTCACGAAGTCATTCTGCATCTGGAAGTCCTCGGCCACGGTCACCAGGGCGTGGAGGATGTTGTTGCCCCTCAAATCCTGTGAGGTGATGTCGGTGCGCTCGTGCTGCATCAGCAGCTCCACGATCTGGGGCTGGTGGGTGCACGCCGCCAGGGCCAGGGGCGTCTCGCCTGGGGGAGGAGGGCGCCAAAGCTGGGTTCTGGGTACTTGGCTTGGGTTGCAAGCAGCATTCCCCAAGCCGCAGGACTGGGGCCCACATCCTCTCTCAGCAGGATTGGCAAGTGAGGTTCCCTGGTCCTCTCCCCATCTCCTGCTTCTGTGGGGGAGGATGAAGCTGCATCACTGCGCAGCCTCCTGACTGGCCTCCCTGGCCCTTCTGTACCCTGCTGGGCACAGCAGCCAGACCAACCTGTTAGCGCCTCCCCCAGAATGAAAGCTCAAGTTCCAACGACACCCACAAAGCCCTGTGTCCTCTGACCGCTCCTCCTCTCCCATCACTCACTCCCCCGACAATGGCTTTCTTCCAACACGTGGCCAGCCTGGGGCCTTTGCTTGGCTGTTCCCGCTGCTGGTAAGACAGCCAGTCCCTCGCTCCCTCACCTCCTTCAAGTACTTGCTCAAACATCACCTTTCAGTGATCTGGCCTAACTGGCTCTATTTAAAACTAAAGAATTTAAAACTATTTAACTCTATTTAAAATTGAACTGTTTAACTCTATTAAAATTAAAATAAGGTGGTGGGTCACGCCTGTAACCCCAGCCCTTTGGGAGGCCAAGGCAGGCAGATCACCTGAGGTCGGGAGTTTGAGACCACCCTGACCAACATGGAGAAACCCTGTCTCAACTAAAAATACAAAAAAATTAGCCGGGTGTGGTGGCAAGGCCTGTAATCCCAGCTACTTGGGAGGTTGAGACAAGAGAACTGCTTGAACCTGGGAGGCAAAGGTTGCTGTGAGCCAAGATCAAGCCATTGCACTCCAGCCTGGGCAACAGAGGGAGACTCCGTCTCAAAAATAATAAATAAATAAATAAATAAAATTTAAATCCACCCCCCTCTTGCCCCAGATAGAACTCCTAATTCCTGTCCTGTGCTTTACTTTGCATTTTTGAAGAGCACTTATCATTTCCTGTCATATTACACTGGCTCCAACCAGGTTCTCCGTGCAGGGCAACGGTACACACTAGGAACTGGACAACACCCTCTTTGCCAGGACACCCAGAACTGGACACCCAGACCGGGACATCCAGGGCTGCCCAGAGTGCAGGCTAGCTAGTCCTGCTGATAAAAAAAACTACCCAGAATATAGTCCCAGCTACTTCAGAGGCTGAGGCGTGAGAATCACTTGAACCCAGAAGGCAGAGGTTGCAGTGAGCCGAGATTGTGCCACTGCACTCCAGCAGCCTGGGCAACAGAGAACACTCCGTCTTCAAAACACCCAGAGGAGAAAACAAATGGGTGACTGCCAGGAGGGGTCACCTCGCAACAAGGTGCCAGTCAGGGGTCTCCTCTGCAACAAAGTTGCACAGAGAACTTTCGGGTGGGAGCCCTTGGTTCCTGTCCTGATTGCAGTGATGGTTAGCCAACCGTCCATGCTGTGAAAATGAACAGAACTGTGCTCTAAAAGGCTGGATTTCACTCTGTCTACATTATGCATTTCCATTTGTTTTCGTAGAGCATCGTAACCCCAGTTGCTTTTGGACTCTGTAACTTGTCGGGCAGAGTTTGGTCCTCTCACTCTCGACTTCCGACTCCGTTTGCACACTGGACCCGGCACACCGAAGTCAATGCCCTGCTACACTGGGGCAAGTCCTTCCTCTTCGCAGAGCAGTCTCCTTGCCTGTAAAATGTGGCTGCCCCCTTGGCCTCCCTCCCAGGTCTCTATTCCCTCAGAGGGATGTCCAGGACGATGCTTCTAAGACCACCAGGTGACACCCCCAGAATGTGGGCTTCTCCCCCCACAACCTCCCAGCCCCTCCTTCTCTGGTCCACATTGGTGTCCTCCCAGATGGACATCTCCAGTCTCCTCCTGGCCCAGCTCTGTCCTCTGGGGCACCAGAGCCTCTTGACTGTGGGGGTGGAGTGCAGAGCGAGGCTGCCCCTCCCTTCCTCCCTTCCTCTTCCCTCTCTCTCCCTTCTTCCTTCCCTGTTCTTTCCTCCCTCCTTCTCTCTCTTCCTAACTTCCTTCTTCCCTCCTCCTCCTCCCTCATTCCTCCTCCCTCTTCCTTCCTTGCTCCTCCCTTCTTCCTCCTTCCCTGCCCTCCTCCCACCTCCTTCATTCCTCCTTCTTCCTCCTCCCTCCTCCCTCTCCATCCTCCCTCCCTCCCTCTCCCTCCTTCCCAGACTTGGTGCTGAGCAGGGGTGGCACCCACCAAAGTAGAAGCCCTCATGCTGGTTCTTGGGGTTGAAGAAGGCCCCCTTGGCATGGGCATTGACGTCGGCGCCTGCAGCTATGAGCAGTGCCGTGATGTCCCCCTGCCGCCGCTTGATGGCGATGTTCAGCGCCTCCTGCCCTGCGGACTGGGGTACTGGGGCGTGGGAGCCTCAGCGCAGGGGGGCAGGGGTGGGGACTGGCCTGCTCGCCCTCTGTGGCCTCCACACCCTCCCGTGAACCACAGGGAAATCAGGGTTCCTCACTGTCTCCCACCACCGGGAATCCCGGCTTTATTCTTTGCTTCCTTCAGGCTTGCGTGGCCCAAGGAGTGTGTGTGGAGCGCCTGCTCCGAGCTCCAGCACCAGCATGGGGTTCAGGGGTCAGGGGTGCACAAACGCAGTGTCCATGATTTTCCTCAAGAGGCCACAGTGGCTGGGCGAGGTGCCTCACGCCTGTCATCCCAGCACTTTGGGCTGGGCAAGGTGCCTCATGCCTGTCATCCCAGCACTTTGGGAGGCTGAGGTGGGTGGATCACCTGAGGTCAGGAGTTCGAGACCAGCCTGGCCAACATGGTGAAACCACATTTTTACTAAAATTACAAAAATTAGCTGGGCGTGGTGGTGCGCGCCTGTAATCCCAGATACTCGGGAGGCTGAGGCATGAGAATACTTGAACCCAGGAGGTGAAGGTTGTAGTGAGCCGAGACCGATCCACTGCACTCCAGCAGAGTGGGACTCCATCTTAAAAAAAAAAAGCCCACAGTGCCACTGAGAACTAAGTGCCACAATTCAGAGAGGGGCAGGAGCTTGGGGACCAAGAGCAAGGGCCCTTCACAGCCAGAGAGCATCAGGGTCTTCCCAGAGGCTCTCACCTGGGACTTCAGAAGTCTACGAGGTTGGGTGGGGCCAGCTCCTAAGCCAGGCTAAGAGGGCAGAGCTTATCCTAAGCGCTAAAGTCACAGAAGACCTTGAAGTAGGGAACTGGCCAGATCAGAAGTTGGAGTTTGGTGCCTGGGTGCTTTCAGATCTCTCAGGCTGCAAAATTGGAGGATGCATTAGAGGCAGCTGAAACCAAGGCCTGCCTTGCCTTAAAGAAATGAGGAGGCCTGAGCTAAGAAGAGGCAGAAGGCACACGAAGGGTGGAGAAAGCAGGACGTCCGAGGACCCTCAGGACCACGGGCTGGGAAGAAGGGTGTCTCAGGTAAGGCTAGCATCTGGCCCTGGTAGGAAGTGAATTGTATGTTGGAGACTGAGCAGGAAGGGCAGAGGGAGAGGCACTCAGCCTGCTAGAGGCCGGAGAACTTCCAGATGGAAGGGACAGAGGCTGGGAGGAGGGGAGGGTCTCAACACGTACCAGCAGAAACAGCATTTCCCAAAGAGCTGCCACCATGCTGTGAACAAATGGTGGATTAAAGAACTAAGCTTTAAAAAAAATTAGGAATTTATAACTAACCTTTTGGTAGGGAAGACCCAAAGATCTTGCTTCTTCTTAAGCAAGATCTGAACGGCAGAAACCACAAAGAGAAGGCTGACACACTGGCTTACAAAAACGCTTTTGGGTTTGGGGTGTTTTGTTTTGTTTGACACAGGATCTCACTGTCACCCAGGCTGGAGTGCATTGTCGCTATCTAGGCTCACTGCAACCTCTGCCTCCCAGGTTCAAGCGATTCTCCTGCCTCAGCCTCCTGAGTAGCTGGGATTATAAGCACGACCCACCACACCTGGTTAATTTTTGTATTTTTAGTAGAGACAGGGTTCTACCATGTTGGCCAGGTTGGTCTTGAAACTCCTGACTTCAGGTGATCCGCCCACCTCAGCCTCCCAAAATGCTGGGATTACGGGTGTGATTACCACACCTGGACCCTATTATAACTTTAAATGTGCATGCATTTGAACCCAAATATTCCAATGCAAACTATTTTCTAAAACATATGTGCATCTGTGCACAGGGTCATAGACAGGAACACGCACTGCGACATTGTCACAGCAAAACAACTGGAAATGCCTGATGACCGTCTGCCAGTGGGGGGGGGGGGTGGTGAAATTAGCCGTGGTGCAGACTAAGCTGCTGAAAAGAAGCCAGACTTTCACATTTTGGCATAAGAAGTGCTCTAAGGCCGGGCGTGGTGGCTCATGCCTGTAATCCCAGCACTTTGGGAGGCTGAGGTGGGCAGATCACTTGAGGTCAGGAGTTCAAGACTAGCCTGACCAACATGGAGAAACCCCATCTCTACTAAAAATGCAAAAATTAGCCGGGCATGGTGGCGGGCACCTGTAATCCCAGCTAATCCTGAGGCTGAGGCAGGAGAATCACTTGAACCCAGGAGGCGGAGGTTTCAATGAGCAGAGGTCATGCCATTGCACTCCAGCCTGGGCAACAAGAGCCAAACTTCATCTCCAAAAAAAAAAAAGTGTTCTAAGACATATAGTTAATCAAAAACAACAACAACTTGTAGAATACAGACAGTATGATACTATTTTATGTTAAATAAATAAAACCTCTTCTGTGCGCACATATACACGCACATATGTCAAAAGCCTAGGAAACTCCTCAAAGCATATGGGTAAAGGCCTTAACAAAAACTTATCTAAAATGTTGGACTGCTTTACAATGAAACTCTATTCATATCATGTGGATGTAGTTAAAAATAGTTAGGCCGGCTGTGGTGGCTCAGGCCTGATATCCCAGCACTTTGAGAGGCAAGGTAGGAGGATCACTTGAGCCCAGGCAGAGGTAGGAGGATCACTTTGAGACCAGCGTGGGCAACATGGCGAAACCTTGTCTCTACAACAAATAGAAAAATTAGCTGGGCGTGGTGGTGCACACCTATAGTCCCAGCTACTCAGGAGGCTGGGATGGAGAATTACCTGAGCCCAGGAAGGTCACGGCTGTAGTGAGCCGTGATCACGCCACTGCACTCCAGCATGCCCAACAGAGTGAGATCCTGTCTCAAAAATAAAAATAAGATAAAGTAAAACAATAAAAATATACTGTTTTGTTGAATCTGATGATGGATGTGTAGAGGTTTATTATACTAATATCTTAACTTTAGGTTTAAAACTTTTATAATAAAAATGTCTGAATTGAATAATTGCTTTTAAAAGTAAAACTCTGAAGGCCTCTGATAAAATGCTTTAAAATGATATTAATAAAGTTGTGGTTGGTTCCTCTTTAGCAGCATAGGGGAGAAATAGCCCTTGCCCAGTGGGGAGACTGAGGCTCAGAGAAGCAAGGTAACCTGCCCAAAGTGTGGAATAGTGCTGCTCTGCTGTTCCCAGAGCCCCTCTGCCCCAGGTGCAGGAAACGCTGAGAGGAAGGGAGGCATCAGCAAAGAGGGTGGAACAGTGGTGGGGCTGCTTTCCAGGAAGACAAGAATAAATGGCTCCTCCCACCATTCAGAGAGAGAGTAGGTGCCCACAGCACCCCAGACCTCCTCGCCCTAGCAAGAGGCAGATTCATGAAAGAAGGAAAGCAAAAGGGGAGGCCAAGAACAGGGAGAGGAGAGGGTTTGTGACCAGGACAGCAAAGCCTCAGTAGAAACACTAACAACCTCTTTTATTCACTCATTCAAAAAACACATGTTAAGCATCTCCTATGTGAGACCATAAGGGCACCAGGAAATCAACTATGTTCAGCGGACTTCATTCCTGCCCTCAAAGGAAACATGCTGTTAACAAAGGCTCATAAATCCTGCAATACTGACAAGAAGAAAGCGGGAGACCAAGGGGACTGAGAAGGGAGGAGAATTAGGACAAGCAAGCTTAAGGCACTGGCCTGAACCTCCCTGTCTACGGGACTGCTGTCAACTCCCTAGAGACAGGCTGAGAATGTGATATGGTTCATCTAGTTTCTCTCTTTGCTACCAGGGAGCTCAGTGTGCAGCTTAGCACTCAGTAGCAGCAACCTTCCCTAGGTTTCCTCTCCTCCACTCCATACCTTCTAGTTTGTCACAATCTTTGACTTCTTATATATAACAAAAATGCTTTTGAAAATCTGCAGAGTTCAAAGAACAAATCATAATTACTTTCTCCCATGAGAAGGGTTAAAGGTCCAAGCTAGATTCCCACCTGGAAAAAGCTAAAATATGACCAGGCATGGTGGCTCATGTCTGTAATCCCAGAACTTTGGGAGGCGGAGGTGGGTGGATCATCTGAGTTCAGGAATTTGAGACCAGCCTGACTAACATGGTGAAACCCCGTCTCTGCTAAAAATACAAAAAAATTAATCCCAGTTACTTGGGAGGCTGAGGCAGGAGAATCACTTGAACCCGGGAGGCAGAGGTTGCAGTGAGCAGAGATCACACCACTGCACTCCAGCCTGGGCGACAGAGTGAGACTCCGCCTCCAAAAAAAAAATGCTGAACTGTTGAGTACCCCTGGCATGTCAGCAGGACGGCATCCAGTCATCCTTGAGCCAATCACCTTTGCCACAAGCACCTCCTAAGACCCTAGAGGGCTGTTTGCTGACTCCAAAACTCAAGTAAGGACACACCTCACTGCTTTTCCCAAGTGGATTTGCTGGCAGGGAACCTCTCTCCCAAACCTGGTCTCCCACTTACAAGGAAATCCACAAAACTGAGACCCAAACAGGGACAGTTAATGATGATCCTGCTAATAGCTGACTTTCAGTGGCCCGTGCCCAGCTCTCCTGCCTCACTTCCAGCCTTCTTTCCACTGCTCAAGCATGCCAAGCCCAGTCCTGTCTGGGAGCTCTTGCCCTGGTCCCTTCTCCTCGTGCAGGCCTCAGGCCAAAGGTGACCACCCTGACTGTCCACTCTAAAGTGGCCCTTCCCAAACAGTCACTTTCTGTCATACTATCTTCACCTGTTTTCGTAGTTTGTTTTTGTTTTTTTGAGACAGAGTCTTGCTCTGTCACCCAGCTTAGAGTGCAGTGGCACGATCTCGGCTCACTGCAACCTCTGCCTCCCAGATTCACGATTCTCCCACCCCAGCCTCCTGAGTAGTTGGGACTACAGGCACACACCACCACATCCAGCTAATTTTTTGCATTTTTAGTAGAGATGGGGTTTCACCATGTTAACCAGGATGGTTCGATCTCCTGACCTCATGATCCACCAGCCTGACTCCCAAAGTGCTGGGATTACAGGCCTGAGCCACTGCACCCAGCCTTCATAGCATTTTTTATCTAAAATTACCTTATTTAGAGCAGTGACTTACTTTATTCATTTATTTTGAGATGGAGTCCTGCTCTGTCGCTCAGGCTGGAGTGCAGTGGCATGATCTCAGCTCACTGCAACCTCCACCTCCCAGGTCTCAGCCTCCTGAGTAACCGGGATTACAGGCACCTGCCACAATGCCCAGCTAATTTTTGTATTTTTAGTAGAGATGGGGTTTCATCATGTTGGTCAGGCTGGTCTCGAACTCTTGACCTTAGGTGATCTGCCCGCCTCGGCCTCCCAAAGTGCTGGGATGAGAGGTGTGAGCCAGCACGCCCAGCCTTAGAGCAGTGACTTTAATCTCTTATTCACCAGCGCATGGCAGTGCCAAAAGCAATGCCTGGCATGTAACTGGTGCTCAAAATTACTTGCAGAATGAAGGAAGAAAGAGGGGTGCCTGCAGCATCCCTGGCCCCATGCTGCATGCTTGGGGCTTCTCAGTGGCTCCACATGGCGTGGCCAGCAGTGGCCCTGCGGCCCCGCACCCACCCTTGGACCCTGAGGCACAGCCCATTGGTGGCAGGGTAACTTCATAGGCCTCCTCTGTGTACTCAGCGTTGATGAGCCTGCCCAGCATGTCATTCTCTTCAGCAAAGGCAAGCAGGATCCACATGATCTCCTTGGTGTTGGGGTTGATGTTTAACAAGGCCTTCATCAGGCAGGTCTTCCCCATGTCTGAGGCTATCAGCTTGTGCATAAGGAAGTCTGTGGGCAGGGATGGAGCTATAGGAGAGGCCCAGCTGCCCTGGGCCCTCACAGCCCCGAGGAGGTGGGACTGCAGCTGCAGACCTCCAGACTGTGCTCCCAGACCTCACACTGCAGCTCTCCTTTTCCCTCTCCAGCTGTTCCTCTGCCATCTCCTTTGTGGATTCCTTGCTCTCTGTGGCCCATGGGAGCCTCCTCTGAGGCCTGTTCCTTTGTGCCCACTGTATGGCTTCCTGCTGTGCACTGCCACACTGGAATCTCTGTCTCCAGCCTGCCCCCTCCCTCCCTGTGGCCTGCAAATAAAGCTCATGGCCTCCCCATCTGATACTGTCCTGGTCCTGGAGACAGCCAGGTCTCCAGCATCCACCAAGTTACCCAAGTCTAAACCGCACCGTGCTGGACTCCCCTCTCCCCCTCTCCCCCTCTCCCCAGGTCCTGAGTCCTGCCAGTGCCGACGCCTGGGGAGCCCCTCAGAACCCCTCCCCTTCTCAAGCCCTGCTTCAGGGTCCCGCCTTGCCTGGACGGTGGCCTTCTCCAGTTTTACCCTCACCTTCCACACAGTGGTCAGACCACGATCTCACCTGCCCAAACCCTTCTGTGGCTCCCCATCCCCCTCAGAGTCAAGTTCAGAGTCCCTAGCCAGCATGCAGGACTCCTCACACTCCAGCCCCACGGGTTGCTGAGGGGAGGGGAAGGTGGGCACCCGAAGCCAAGCAGGACCCCAGCCCTGTACCCTCTGCCAGGCTCAGACACTGACCAGGCATGTCCTGGTCATGGCGCCACTTGCAAAGCTCCTGCAGCTCCGCCAGCAGCTCCAGCAGCTCGTCCACGCAGCCCTCAGACACCGCCGCGAAGATGCATTTCTTCAGCCGCCGCTTCCGCCTCCTCTGCTCTTCCCTCGCCAGGTGTGCACTGAAGCCAGACAGTGTTTCCAGCTTGCCACACACATTCTCTCCACCTCAGCCTCTCCTTTTCCCCACCAGAGCTGCCCACAGGGCGCTGCGCTGGCCCCACGCCTGTCACGATGCCCACAACCCAGTCGGCTCCATGTAGACCCATCAGGCACCCCTCATAATGCGGAGGCAATCATATTTTGTCAAAATATCTGTATTTGGATGCATGCAGCAATGGTCAGGAAGGATACATGCCTAACTGTTAATAGACATTGCCTTAAAAATGTGAGATTGCATATTTTGTGTTGTTTGAACTTTTTTATTATTATTATACTTTAAGTTCTGGGGTACATGTGCAGAACATGCAGGTTTATTACACAAGCATACATGTGCCATGGTGGTTTGCTGCATCCATCACCCTGTCATCTACATTACATATTTCTCCTAATGCTATCCCTCCCCTAGCCTGCCCCCCCCGGGGGGTCCTCCCGTGGGGGCCGCGGGGGGGGGGGGGGGGGG
>CAUYOR010101361.1:0-27956 GCA_963573925.1 Callimico goeldii
TCCTCCTCTTCGTCTTCCTCCTACTCTTCCTCCTCCTACTCTTCCTCCTCCTCTTACTCGTCCTCCTCCTCTTCCCACTCCTCTTCCTCTTCCTCCTCCTCTTCATCCTCCTCTTCTTCTTCCTCCTCCTCCTCTTCCTCCTCCTCTTCCTCGTCCTCCTCCTCTTCCTCTTCCTCCTCCTCTTCCTCATCCTCCTCCTCCTCTTCCTCCTTCTCCTCCTCCTTCTTCTTCTCCTTCTCCTTCTTCTTCTTCCCCTCCTTCTCCTCTCTCCTTTTTGTTGAAACAGTTTGCTCTGTTGCTCAGGCTGGAGTACAGCACTCACTGCAGCCTTGACCTCTCAGGCTCAAGCTATCCTACCACCTTGGCCTCCTGAGTAGCAGAAACCATGGGCATGCACCACAACACTTGACTAATTTTTAAAAAATTGTAGAGACAGGTTCTCCCTATGTTGCTGAGGTTGGTCTCAAATTCCTGGGCTCAAGGGATCCTCCAGTCTCCACCTCCCAAAGTGCTACAATTACAGGCATGAGCCGCCATGTCTGGCCATATATTCTTTTTACTAGGTATCATGTTGGGAAAATGTTTCTTTATTGTGATAAAAAAATTATTCAAAATATTGTTCATGCAGCTGCACAATAATGCATCATGTCAATGATCCACAATCAATGTCTCCTCGATTATAGGAATTAGGTTTTTCCACTTTTTCCTTATTTTAAGTAACAATGCTATTAATATATTTGCACACAAAACTTTATCTGCATCTATAGTCATTTCAGCAGAGCAGATTCTCAGAAGGGAGATTGCTGAGTGATGGACATTGTATGACTACGCTGAGATCAGCTACCACGCAGTGGAAAGCCTGTGGATTCACATAACAGCCAGCAAGGCACAGCAGGGCCAGTCCTGCTGAGATGCAGGACACTCATTTCTAAAGTTAGAGCAAAGGGAAGCAGATTTCGCTTAGAGAATTTCACAATCACTCCTGAAATATTCATTAACATCTGGAAATGTTACGGCGAGCCAGAATTACTCACAATGCCTCCAGCCCTGGCATCATGACCTCTCAAGGTCGGGGGAAGAGACTCATCCCCCTCTCCTCCCATCTCCCTTTATAGCCGAAGCCTCAACAGCTCCCACCTGGATGCAGCTCTGGAACCAGGAAGCCTGTTAGCTCCTTTTGCCTGTTCAGGGTCTCATCCAATCGAGTCCAGGGAAAGAGAAAATGTGTTTTTTCTTGGCACTTGCTAATTTCCTCCTTTAACAGAAGAAAAATTTATTTTTGTTCTCTGTAGGAAATGCATTTGGCTTCTGAATAAAATCAGGAGAATCCAGGTGTATCCAGACACCCTGGGCACCTGAATCCACAACTTCATCTGGCCTGGCTGCTGGGCGGGGACTAGCTTAGCTGAGTGTTCACATTTTACTCCTTTGTCCTCATTCTCTCTGCTGGGCTGGGTATCTATCCTCACTCTCCTTTTGCCATGGGCAGCGGGGCTAGAAGTTTATGCTTCTGAGCAAAACAACCCACCCTCTGCTCAGGAAAATGAAACGTGGCTGTAAATTCAAAAGAGGCCAGGAACCCTGGAGGGTCTGCTCAGCTTGGTCCACACAGTTTCCAGGTAATTTCATTCCAAGGGAGTCACTGCTTTCAGGTGGGCAGGCTCCCTCGAGGTCAATGATTCTCATTAGAAGGAAAGGTGTTCTCCATACAGGTAGGGGTATGACGGGCACTCCTTTGGACTCCCGGGTTGGAGGAAGCTGCTGAGTCCTCCCAAGATGTCCCTAGTCCACATGGCTCCTCATGCCCACATCTTGGACGCCCAGGTCATATAGTGACAGGTACAGACCACGGAACTTGGCATCTGAGGGACCTGGAAATCTCTCTGACCCTGCCACTTACTGCAGTGTGACCCCAAGTTGTCGTTGACCTTGTACATCCACAGTTTCCTGGGATGAGGGACTAATGAGGTCACTCACAGACACAGCTCTCCAACGAGCCCTGGAACAAGCCCTTATAGACACGAGCTCTCTGACCGACACCCCACAATGGTCCCCTTAACTTGCCCAGCTTAGGAACTCACTTACTGCGGGTAAGAATCTTAGCACATGAAAGCTTCATTGCTCACCTAGTTCAGGTGCATCTGGGAAAGAATACAGGGCAATGGGGAAGGGGCTTCGCATAGAACTAGGTACACCTGCCCACTTTTCTGTGGTATAAACACAGCCTGGGATGTTTTCACAGCATGAGGGGATTTGCAAGACAGGGACTACTGCTCCCCACAGCTCAGCTGAACTTCAGGGCACATGGCCACCTTTGATACACCTGCTCCTCTCTCCCGGACCTCTATCCCGGCTGCCTTGGAATTCACTCAGAAACCAGCTTCATCCCTCGAGTGTGATTTGGAGGCCTGGGCCCGGAGAAACAGCCCCAAGAATTCCTGTCTCAGCTGGACACACACAGGGCAGGTCCCACACCAGTGGGTCTGACTATGCACACCTATGCAAGATGGGCCCCAGGTCTCCCGTTTCCTCCCTCCCTTCCTTCCTTCCTCCTCCCTTCCTGCTTCCTACCATTCTTTCCTTCATCCCTTCCTTCCTTTGGGGTTTTCTTGTTGTTGTTCTTTAAAGTATAATTTACATACAGCAAAATGCAAAGGTTAAGGGCAGTCTTACATAAATTCTGACAAAAAAACATACCCATACAAACATCAGCCCCATCGAAATAGAGAACATTTCCAGCATCCTGGAGAGCTCCTATGCGGTCTTTCCACCAAGTACCATAATACAGTCCCCGCCCCCAACCCCGCCCCAAAAAGCGCTGTTCTGCTCTCTGCCACCATAGATGGCTCTCCATCTCCTGGAACTTCCTGTGAATGGAATCACACAGCAGGCAATCTTCTATGTAAGCGCCTTCACTGCACCATGCTTTTGTGATTCATTCCTGTTGTGTGAGTCATAGCTTGCTCCTTTATTTCTGAGTAGTGTGGACAATCTTCTTCTCCCCTCACCTGCTTGATGCACATTTGGGTTGTTTCCCATTTAAAGTGACTGAATAAGGTGCTATGGACATTTCCATGCACCTTTGGGTGGGCATACATTTTCATTCCCTAGTAAATCCTTAATTCCTAGGAATAGGGGTGCTAGGTCATAGTGAAGATGCAGGCTGAACTTTATAAAACCTGTCAAACAAAATAACCAGACTGTTGGGGTCATTCTGCATGACCCCCAAAGCATGTTAGAGTTCCCCCAGCTTCAAGGCCTCAGTCCTCAGGGTTCTCTGTGTAGCACCATCACATCCTGGGTGATCATCCTGCTAGGACACTTGTGGGTTTCACTGGGGCAGAGCCCAATCAGGGATTGGTTGTCTTCAAGAGCTGCAGCAATGATAACAAACAGCAGAGAACAGACCGATGCAATCAGCAGTGAGCCAAGGACTGGGGGCTCCCTTTCTAGCAATGCCCGCTGATGTAGTCCGTTTTTCTAGTCAAGACTAGTGAAAGCTCATGGACATAGATACGCATCTGAAAGGATTTGCACGTTTATCCTTTCCAAATCTCACATCAAAATGTGATTTCCAGTGTTGGAGGTGGGAGGTATCAGATCGAGGAGGTGGATCTCTCATGAATGGCTTAGACCTTGGTGATGAGTGCGTTCTTGCTCAGTTAGTCTGTGAGTTAGTCCATGTGAGATCTGGTTGTTTAAAAGGGCCTGGGACCTCACCTTTTCTCTCTTGCTCCTTGTCTTGCCATGTTACACCTTCTCCCATCTCATCTTCTGCCATGATTGTAAGCTCCCTGAGGCCTCATCAGAAGCAGACACTGGCACCATGCTTCCTGTACAGCCTACAGAATTGTGAGCCAATTAACTTCTTTTCTTTATAAATCACCTAGCCTCAAATACCTCTTTGCAGTCATGCAAGAATGGACTAACACAGCCTCCCTCTTGGGGGAGACAGCGTCAGGAATGGCATCTAAGATCAGGGATTTAGTTCTCAGATGGGTTTCCCTCCCCCTACCCTCTCCCTACTTCACTGCACCCCATCTTGACCAAGAAGTGGAGCCTGGGGTCCCACTGTCCAGCTAAAAGTAATCCTGCCTCTTACTACCTGGGAGACTTTGGGCAATTTATTTAAGATCTGTGTGCCTTCGTTTCCTTGGACATAATGCAAGGACAATAAAAGTGCCCACCCATGGGGCGCTGGAAAGACTCCATGAGGGAGCTCATGCCCAGCACACAGGACAGCACCTGATACACAGGCAGCATGATGATAGTGGCAACAGTGATTACTATATTGATTTCAACAATGGCAACAGCACTTGATCTTCTCATCTGGTTGACTACCCCCTGCCTCTCACTTCCAGCTCTGGGCCTGATGATGGAGAGGCCTCACACCTCCAGGGTAATCTTTCACAACACAAGACAGATTATGACATACCCTTTGTGAAGTTAACCAGTGGCTCCCCTTGTCTTCAGGATTAAATCCAGACACAATGACCTAACTCAGCGGAGTCCTTTGAGATCTGATGCATGCTGATTTTTCAGCTAACCACTCCAGCAAGCTCACACAAACCCTGTGGTCCAGCCATGCACCCAAACATTTGCAACTCCCCCTGTCCCCATAACCCTGGTCTTCTCACCCCAGTACATTTGTAAATATTCCTACCCTGCCTCTGCCTGGCTAATTGCCATGCTCCTTTCAAAGTTAAATTTCCTCCAAGGAGCCTTTCCTGACTTCCCCAGACATAATCACTTCCCCCTCAGGGTTAGAATAATGCATCATGCATACTTCTGGTCTGGCTTTTGCACATTGCTGTGATCCTTTGAATATAAGTAAGCTCTTCGTGAGCAAAAAGGTGGCTTACCATTGCTTTCCTGCCTGGCACACAGAACGGTCTCAACAATCATTACCTAATAGACAACTGGGTGGATGAGTGGATGGATGGATGGATGGATGGATAGATGGACAGATGGATGGATGGATGAATGAATAGATATTTATGAACAGTCTGATAGGTAGATAGATGGTAGAGGATGAGTGGTTAGATGGGTGGATGAATGAATGGATGGGTTGGGGAGTGGATGGATGGATGAATGAATGGATGTAGATGGGTGGATATGGGATAGATGGGTAATTACAGGGGTGGGTAGATGAAGTATTGGTTGGGATAGATGGACAGGTAGGTGGGTGGATTATTGGACAGTTGTGAATGGATGAGTCGGTGGGCAGGTACCTGGGTCAGTGGGTATATAGATGGGTGGATGTGTGGAAGTGTGGTTGTGGTAGATGAGTGGGTAAATGAATGGATAGATGGATGGCTTCATGGGTGTGGGTGCATGAGTTGGTAGGTGGGTATACGGATAGATAGATGCATGGTGATACAGTTTGGGTCCGTGTCCCTGCCCACTTCTCATGTCAAATTGTAATCTCCAAAGCTGGAGCTGGGGCCTGGTGGGCGATGATTGGCTCATGGAATTGTAGTCTCCAAAGCTGGAGGTGGGGCCTGGTGGGAGATGATTGGCTCATGGGAGCAGATTTCCCCTTCGGTGCCATTCTCATAATAAGGGAGTTATCTCAAGATCTGGTTGTCTAAAAGTATGTAGCACCTTCCCCCTCTCTTTCTTCCTCCTGCTCCGGCTATGTAAGATGCGCCTACTTCCCCGTCATCTTCCACCATGGTTGAAAGTTTCCTGAGACCTCCCCAGCAATGCAACCTGTACAGCCTGTGGAACTATGAGCCAATTAAACCTCTTCTTTTTGTAAATTATCCAGTCTCAAGTACTTTTTATAGCAATGTGAGAATAAGCTAATACGTGTGGGTGGGTAGGTGGGTGCCTGAGTTGATGGGTGGGTAGATGAATAGATACACATGGGTTGGTGGGTGGGCGGATGGGTTGGTGGGTGGGTGGGTGGATGGGTTGGTAGGTACGTGCATGGGATGATAGGTGGGTGGATTGGTGAGTGGATGGATGGATGAAGAGATGGATGGGTTGGTGGGTGGGCACGGGTGAATGGGTGGATAGGTGGATGGGTGAGAGGATATGGGGTTGGGTAGATGGAGGGGTGGCTGAGGTAGATGGAGGGACAAATGAGTGGATACATGGGTAGATGGATGGATGAATAGGTAGGCTTGTGTGTGGGTGCATGAGTTGATGGGTGAGTAGATGGATAGCTAGATGCATGGGTTGGTGGGTTGGTGGATGCGTGGATGAGTGAGTGGATGAATGAGTGGATGGATGAATAGAGGAGTGGGTTGATAGGTGGGTGCATGAGTTGATGGGTGGGTGGGTGGATGAGTGGATGGTTGAATAGATGAGTGGGTTGGTAGGTGGGTGTGTGAGTTAGTGGGTGGGTGGATGGATGAGTAAATGGATGAATAGACAGATGGGTTTGTGGGTGGCTACATAGGTGAATGAGTGGATGGGTGGGTAGATGGGTAGATATGGGGGTGGGTAGATGGGAGTGGTCGAGGCGGTTGAATGAGCAAGTGGGTGGATAGATGGCAAGTGGGAGTGGTGCAACCGAACTGAGTCTAGTGCATGTGTCACAAAGGACATGGTGACGTCCTCATGTCACATCCAGTCTTGATATGGTCCCCTCTGCAGCAGGACTGCTCAGATACAGAGAGGTCTCTGCAAAGCATCACTTGATCATATTTCTTAATGGTCAGACAAGAACAGAAGGAGGATGAGCCCCCTGCTTCACTTCCTTCCTGCGTGAACCCATCCCAGACTCCACCATTAGACTAGGTTTCCCCAAACACCTCTTCTTGCTTGATCCTTTTCCACAACCCCCACTACTTCTTCACTGCCCTTAACCATGTCTCTAGAATCTTAGGAAAAGGTGAATTAGGACTGAGGTTGTTGGCTGCAGAATATTAGGAAACTGTGCCAGCAAATGACCCATCTTATACCATTGGAGTCAGGTGATGAACTCACAGAAACAACAAAAACAAAAATAGAAACAGCAGCAAATATATATCGAGCATTGATCACATGCCAGACACCTTACTAAGACTTCACACTCACTGCAGACACCAGAGGAGCAACCTGCCAATTGCACATTTTTACTGGAGCCTTTGTCAAGAGTGCAACTCAGCCTTCGGATCAATTTGATCTTGTGATCATTGATTCTGCAAGTATTGGGCTGATGGTGAGGAAGGTTACCTAAGGCCTTTCTCTCCTTACCCAGAGGTGAATGAATAATTATCTTTTGCTGCTGCCATTATGCCCCGCCCAGAGAAGTAAACAGATAACACCCACTTATCTGGAAGGAGGAAGAATGCAGGGACATTCCTGATAGGGAGGGGGCAGGAGCTCCTGTCTTCTTGTTTGGGCCCAGCGCCACCATGTCAGTGGTCAATTTACTCTGCTGGCTTAGTAAACCCACTAGCAGTCCTGCCACAGCCTCACAGAGAGCCAAGGCAGAGCAATGTGGTAATTAGTGCAGCTTGTCCTAAAAGCCAAATTTATGATGAGGAGATTAGCAGGGAGAAGAGCCCATCTGCAGCTTCTCTTGTGAACAGCCAAGAGCTTTATGGCCTCTGGAACGGGCCAGAGCAACTGTCCAAAGCCTGGTGCCAGGTTCTGACCTGCCTTGCCATCCTTCTCACTGGGGTTAGCACCAGGGTGGCAGAGCTCTCTCCACAGGGCCACCTCCATCAACATACCAAATGCTCCCGTATCTCCCTTCTTTAAAAATCTGTCCATGACCCCTTGATCAAACTTTAGCCAGGCTCCCCTGAACCCCCTTCTTGACCTTGGCCTGCCTTTAGCAGAATCCTGCTAAGTCAGGATTCTTGGAGAGGATCCCCCCACTACACTTGATATCCAATCGAAGTCCTTGCCTTGCCTTTAACAAGGATCCTGTTAATTCAGTTTAACCAGAATCCCCTTATGTCTCCTCTTAGTCATCTTCTATCCCGTGACCCTCCTCACTCTGCTTGCTGGCTACTGATGTCTTGTCTTAGTCACCTTCTATCCCCTGACCCTCCTCACTCTGCTTGCTGGCTATAAATCTCCTCTGGTCCCTGTTGCACTCAGCCCTGAGCTCAGTCTCTCTCCCTCATTGCTATAGTGTTAAATGAAGTCTTCCTTGATGTTTTAATAAGCGTCTGAATATTTTCTTTCTTTTATATCCCACATTCGTCTCTACTAAGTACCCCACTTTTTGAGAATTTTTATAGCAAAGCTTCACAGTGCCTCACTGTCTGAAGTCTCTTGAACTCATTCCAATTAGCCTTCTCTCCTCACTGTTTTATTAAATAGACTTCTATCCAAGTCACCTGAGCTGCATGTAACCAGCTCCAGTGGCCATTTCTCTGATTTCATCAACTTGTTGTTTCAGCAGCGATGAAAGGGGTGGCACCTTCCTTCCATTCAACACTTTATCCTCTGGACTGCTGTGACATCTCCCTGTCCTTGTCCTTTCTTGACCTCCCCGACTGTCCTTCTCAGTCTCCCAAGCACATTGTTCATTGTCTCCCTGACTACTCTGGAGCTTTCCCAGGCTCTCTTCCCTTCAATGTCTACCCTCTTGCCCTAGGAGAACTCAGATGATCCCAGGGCTCTAAATCCCATGGATGTGCTGATGACGCCCCAGATTCATCTCCTGACTTCTCTCATGAGTTGAAGTATCATATGTTCAGCTGACAGCTCAGTATTTGCAGTGGGATATCCAATCAATCTCAAACTCACCTTGTCCAAAACAAAACCATCAACTCTCCCCTCGACACACAACAATTATTCCACCATCTTCCCCACTTGATTATTCATTCATTCACTCGACAAATACCCCCTGAATACCTACTACAAACCAGGTACTGTTCTAGGTGCTGAGAACATTCATAAATAAAAGAGACAAAAATTCCTTCCAGCAAATGGCAGCACTGTGCACCCAGTTCCTCAAGCCAAAGGCCTGAGGACCATCCTCAACTCCTTTCTTTTAATATTTTAGTGGTTGTCAACTAGGGTGATTTTGACCCTCAGGGAGCATCAGGCAAGATCTGGAGGCGATTTTGGTTGTCATAACTGGGTAGGCAATGCTACTGTCACCTAGCTTGCAGAGGCCAGGAACACTGCTGAGCATCCCATAATGCAAAGGAACACAACTCACAACAAAGAATGATCTAGCCCCAATCATTAGTAGTTCCAAAGCTGAAAACCCTGTCTTACATCCAGTCCATCAACACACATCATTGGTTTTACTTCCAACAAATATCCCAATCTCACAACCTATCTCCACATTCATGGCCACCAGTGTGGCACGAACTGTATTTCTCTGCTATGGTTTATTGCAATGGACTTTTGGACATTGAGTTTTCTTTCTTTTTCACTAGGCTTTATCTCCTTGTGATCAGGGGTTGTATCTTCCATTTATGCATCCTGGGCAACTACCAGAGGATTTGGCACTTCCTCGTGTGTAATGATAAATTATTATCACCAACATCACCATTATCACCAACATCACCATCATCACCAACATCACCATCACCATCATAATCTTCACCACAACATTATCATCATCACCACCCCATCATCACTATCATCTTCATCACAAAACTGCCACTATCATTGTCATCATCACCATCATCACCATCACCCTCACCATTATCATCAACATTACCATCATCACCATCACCATCACCATCATAATCTTCACCACAACATTATCATCATCACCACCCATCATCACTATCATCTTCATCACAAAACTGCCACTATCATTGTCATCATCACCATCATCACACCACCCTCCCCATTATCATCACCACCATCACCATCATCACCATCATCACCATCACCATCATAATCTTCACCACAACATTATCATCACCACCCATCATCACTATAATCTTCATCACAAAACTGCCACTATCATCGTCATCATCACCATCACCCTCATCATTATCATCACCACCACCATGTCACCATCATCACAATACTTCTGTCATAATGACCAACATTATCATCACCATCATCACCATTGACATCATCATTACATCATCATCACCATTATCATCACCTTTATCACCATCACCATCACATCACCATCACCCCTATTCCTCAACTACTCACTCTTCGGGGCCCTGTACTGGGTCCTTTAAACACATCATCTCCTATAATCTGCCCCCCACCCCCATGCCACACACCCACACATCTCTCAAGTGGGCATGATTGCCCTAATTTTACAAATAATGTCCCACTATCTGACAGATGACATACCTATAAACTCTGGAATCAGGCTGTGTGGACGTGCTGAATTGCCCATATGTGGTTTTGGGTGTAAGTTACTTAACCTTGTTCTTCCTCAGCTTTCTCACTTGTAAAATGGGGGAAATAATAGTGCTTACTTCACAGATTTGCTGTAAAATGGGGGAGATAATAGTGCTTACTTCACAAGTTTGCTGTAATGATTTCAAGATGTTGGTCCATGTGAAGCAATTAACCCAAAAAATGTTGGCCAATCCATTCGCTAATTTAAAAACCAAGGACACGGAGGCTCACAGGCTACCTTGCCCAAGACCATACATTCAGGGGCCAGGCCACATCTCACACTACCACATGAGGCTGTTGTTATAAGTTGCCAGGAAATCCCTGCTGGGAAACAGAAATGATTGAATGAATGAATAACTGGGCACCAAGACCTACCACCCAGCTCCTTTGTTCCAAGGGACTCCAGGGAGCCAGGAGATTCTCCTTCCTGACTTTCATAAAATGTTCTAGAAACAGCAAAAGCCCTGAATCAGGTCCTTTTTGTTTTTATAGCTTTGACCTTTCAGAAATCTCCCTGCCTTCTTCTCTGAGTCTGCCTTCACTATTTCAGAGGAAAAGTGAGACTTCTTGAAACAATAATATTCATCCAGACCACAAAACCCATCCTCCCTTCTCCCCATCCTCTCAGATGGCATCCTATTTACCCTCTTCCATCATACCCACTGACCTCTATGCACCTGCTTATAAACCCACTGCTCTCCGAAACCAGCCTTCCAAGAACAGAGACGAGGAGTCCATGATGTATCCATGACATTTGCTCCTCTGTAAATTAGCTTGTCTGCAAGGCTAAATAAATTACTCTGAAAGAAAGTTGCTTAAAGTTCATTTTTGATTACAGTGATAGAAGAAGATATAGTTAGAAGCCTGTGGCAGCTGAGGAAAATAAAAAAGGAAAAAGTCATTATCCTCAGGCGATGGGGAGTGTCTCAGGCCCCCCAAAAGAGGAGGGGACTCTAGTAATCTCTAATCCGGGAAGGCATGGGGTTTAGGAACTCTGAGCACATTAGGGAATGGCCTCTGAAATACACTCAGAAACCCTTTTCTGTACAAAGGGCATTTAGAATTGCAGGGGGGACAGGCACCGCCTCTCATCCTGTCATCACCCCACCCCCGGCACATGCACTGTATCATCTGCTCATGACGTTCCATCTTCATGAACAGCTTTTCCTTCCTTTCTGACTAATGCACCCATCAACAGTGAGTTGGGGGGGCTCACCTCCTGCAGAAAGCCTTCCCTGAACCTCACAGACAGCCAAGCAGCCCCCTCTGTCTGCATCTTTCTATCCACTTGCCTTCTCTGGTGGGGCTTTCCCTGGGTTCCGTTCTTTCCCAGACCTGCTTCCTCCAGCTCTTGGTGTCTGTGCTCCCTGGAACATCCCCAGACAACTCCCAGAAGAACAAGTGAGTTTTTCAGCACTTTCATTCACCCTGATAACACAGTGGGGAAGGCTCACAGCCTGCCCTGGTCCCTCCGGAAAGCCTCCTGAGGGACACCACCATTCTCAGCTGACCCCGGATGGAAGGAGAAATCTGGTGTCAGAGAACCTGCCGGGCAGGCAGCATTGGTACCACTGTCTTCACAAGTCCCATCTCTCACTCCTTCTCCCCACCTGCCAGGGAACTCAACCAGAAACCAGGGGCCACCCTCATCTTACCCTGAGCCCCCACAACCATCCCCAGGAGCTTCAGGCTTAGCTTTGTAAATAGTTCTCTTCTTGTCCCCTTGTCTCCACCTTCCTCAGGCACAAGGTACCATCATCTCCCCCTATATTCTTATAATAGCCCAACTGGTCTCTGATTTACTCTCTTTCAATTCCTCCCCACTGTGGTAAGCCCAGAGTGGCGCATCGGAAATACACATCTGAGCACGGAGCTTCTCGGGCGTGAGCCTGCCCTCGTGGTGGTACGGTAGACCGACACAGTCCTCAGCCTGGCCTGAAGCTCTGCCAGTTCCCCCAGTCAGGCTCCACGCTTCCGTGGCACAACGTGGCCAAGAACTGCAGATCTCCCTCTAGCTGGCAGGAGACAGAATCTTGCTGAGTTCTCTTCTCGGACATATGTGCATCCATGTGCCAGCAGCCAGCAGCTGGTGACAAGTTCTAAGGGGGACACCGCTGAAAGTCTGCTTGGAAGTGTCTGCAAACCCAAACGTCACCTACAGAGTGGGCTGGTCCTGGCCTTGAAGCACCAGTCCTTCACCCCTCCCCCAGCACCCACATGGTCCTCCCTGCAGCCCTTCTTCCTGAGGACCTGGTTTGCAGCAGCCACAGCCTGAGCAGCTGTCCTGGCTATGTTCAGATCAGTGTCAGCGTGGAAGGGAACACGAGGCCGCGGCCACACTTTCAGCGCTGAAGCTGTATTCCCGCACCTGCCTCTCCCCTGGCCATCTGTTAACGGCCGCTGCTGTGAGCGGCATCCCGAGCCACAGAAAGCTGCCTTGACCATGGAGAGGGGTTTGTGATGTCTTGGCAGACCTGTCACCTTACACAACACCATATGCCTGAAGGATATGACTCTTGGTGTCTGAGCTCCTAGAAAACCCCCAGAAGAACACGTAAAGAAAGATGTGCTCTCTGTCCAGTAGGTGTTCAGGTGGTGTCTCATGCCCAGGGCAAGACAAGCAATCTAACAGGAGTGTCCCATACAGAGACCCTGCAGGTGACCCCAGCAGCCCTCGGAAGTGTGGGACAAGGACACACAGGGCCAGCCAGCCCCTCTTGCCTGCCCAGGGCAGAGTCCCACTGTGTTGTGTCATTTCCAGAACTGTGGATTCACCATGGAGCTGAACTCTTCCTGGAGACTGAGGACAGTGGAGAAAGGGTGACCCTTTCCAGTATGCTTTTATGGTTCCCAGGGCTCTCCAGGGTTCCCAGGCTGGAACCAATGGAGTGGCCCACATGAGGATACAGGGGCTGCCGGATCAAAGCACCAGGGCTGAGGTTTGACCAACAGCCATGCCTGTCCTCAGCCTGGAGGCCAGAGATCTACAAACAAGGTCTGGGCTGCTGAGGCTCGGAGGGAGGAGCTGTTCCCTGCCTCTCGTAGCTCCTGGTGGCTGCCAGTAATCCTTGCTACTCCTTGGATTATGGAAGTGTCCTTCCAGTCCTTCGTTTTGTCCTCATGTGGTGCTCTTCCTATGTGTGTCTGTGAGCAAATCTCCAGTTTGTATTAAGGCCCCAGCCCCCAGGATTAGGGCCACTCTGTTGGCCTCATCTTAACTTTATTGCGTCTGTCAAGACCGTATTTCCAAATCAGGTCACATTCACGGAGCCTGGGCATTAGGACGTCAACCTGTGAATTTCAGTGGAATACTCTCCAACCCATAACAAAGTTTTTTAAAGTACAGCTCCCAAGCCTGCCTGCAGAGGTCCTGATTCACCTGCACCTGTGTGAAATCCTCACTCCACACATATCCCGTAATGCACCCCCACTGCCATGTTCTGCCCCTGCTCACTCTGAGCCCTTTCACCCGTGTCCCTGCAGTCTGGGCCCAGAGAGCATCTTCCTTTCCTCAGGCCCTCTGTGTGTGTCCCTGCCCCGGGGCACATCTGCCTGGACCCTCTCCACCGATGGCTGTCTCTGGATCCTCCACTGTCTTAATCTGCTCAGGCCCCCACAACAAAAGCCCATAGACTGGGGGACTCACACAACAGAAATGCACCTGCTCACAGCTACAAAGTCGGGGCATCCAAGGTCAAGGTGCAGGCAGATGTGTGGTGTCTGGTGATGGCTGCATCCTGGATTTCAGAGGCTGCGCTCTCACTGTGACCTCAGGTGGTGGATGGAGCCAGGGCCCAGGTGTCCTATATAAGGGCACTTGCCCCATTCAGGGAACCCCACTCTCAGGACCTCAGCTAAACCTAATTCCCTCCCAAAGACCCCACCTCTGGATGCCTCACATTGAGGGTTACATTTCAACATATGCATTTGGGGAACACAGTCTATAGCCCCCTCCTCTACGGCTTCAGCACAATTTCACCGCCACCAACCAAAGCAGCCCTTGGGTCCCTCGTCTGCCAATCATGCTGCACCATAACACCTGGGCCCCAGGGCCTCCACTGGTCACAGCAGGTAGGCACTTGGCATGCCCACCTAGGTGGGACCAGAAGAATGAGCCACCAAGCTCCATAGGACAATCTGAGAGTGGAGTGGTAGCAAAGGGAGGGGTGCCCAGGCTCCTACCACAGCTGTCTTTGCTTCTGCATCTTCCCACCCACTGTAGGCTCGTGGCCCCAGAGGACCCTGAAGTCTCTCTGCAACCCGTCCCCTGCCGGGTCGCCATGTGGTTCCTACATCTTGTCCCTGCCTCATCCTGTTCCTATTTAAGGTGCTCCACAAAACAGCAAGAGATATGAGCCCCTGGAATGGAGGGAGAGAAGAAATCAATTCAATGGCCAGTCAGAGTCAGGTCAGGAGATACAGCTGACAAGGGCCAGGGGGACCCTCAGGGACAGCCCTGCTGGTGTCCGGCCAGGGAAACACCACCGCTCTCCAGCAGCCAGGGAGAGGCACCTGGCCAGGGGCACAGAGCATTCCCTCAGCCCTGGGACAGACCCTGCCCTACAATGCCCCTAGCAGGCCACGCTGTCCTGTCAATTCTTGGGGCCACTGTGAGCCAGAAAGTTGTTCAAAAGAACCCAGCTTTGTATAATATTTATATTGATCTATTGCTCTATGTAAGTAATGGATCAAGAATAATCCAGCTAAAAAAGAGGGTTTTGTGGCTAGACTAAAATTTCTGACATTTGTTTCTGTATTAGTCCATTCTCACACTGCTATAAAGAAATACCTGAGGCTGGGTCATTTATAAAGAAAAGAGTTTCATTGGCTCACAGTTCTGCAGGCTGTGCAGGAAGCAGCTTCTGCTTCTGGGGTGGCCTCAGGAAACATACAATCATGGCGGGTGGTGAACAGGGAGCAGGCACTTCACATGCCCAGAAGAGGAAGAGAGAGAGAGGAAGGAACTGCACTCTTTTAAACAACCAGATCTTCCGAGAGCTCACTCACTATCGCGAGAACAGCACCAGGTGGGTGGTGCTAACCCATTCTGAAGGACTCCCCACCAGGATCCAATCCCCCCCGCACCAGACCCCACTGCCAACACTGGGGATCACAGTTTGGTGTGAGATTGAGGTGGGGATACAGATCCAAACCACATTGGTTTCATTCATTCATTAATCCAGAAACTATTCACAGAGGGGTTACTGTGCACCAGTGCAGTGCTGAGTACTGAAGATGCTCACAGTTTAGCAAACGGCCTCCAAAATTGGGCACTCGGGTAGCTCTATGATGTTGGGATAGTCAGGTTCAGGGCTATTCATTGGGATGTATTCCAGCTGCACCTCATGGAAGAGTCCAAAGTAGCAGAGTCTTACAGAAGAACAGGCTTGTTTCTCTTTCTCCAGGGCTGTTCAGTGGCCCTGCCACGTGAAATGCCACAGACAACTCCTTGCCTCTTATTGCTCTGATGTACATGGTCTCCTCTCCCAGTATGACCTCATGGTACAAAATGGCTGCTGTAGCTCTAGTCATTACATTCATATCCCAGCCAGCAGGGAATGGAATGTTCCCTCTCTTAAAAGCCACTTCCCAGAAGCTGCACATCCCACATCTACTTATGGTCCACGGGCTGCTGTAGCTACATACAGCACCAAAGGAGGCTGGGAAATGTAGGCTTTATTCTGGGTCATCCTATGTCCAGCTAAAATTTGGGGCAATCTATTGTTAAAAACAAAAAGAAGGCAAGCAGCAGTCACAGATATTATCTCACACATCCCTTTTAGCTCCCGGGCTGCGTCAAGTAACCCATAAATGTTACTTACACTCAGTAAAATTCATTGGCCCAGCCGCGGGCAGCTATTTAATCAAATGAATGATTCCTCATTAGAGAGGTAATGGATAAAAATGTGTTCACATGGCAGACATCCCAGGTAAAATATTTACATTTAACAGGGCCTCACCTAATTTTCTTCAATGAACATGGGTCACTAGTAAAATTAAGAGCTTTCAGACGGATGGATCGGGGGGGCAGGTGCTTAGTCCAAAGGAATGACTCTGGAGCAGAGAACGGCAGACTCCAGGGGCTGACAGGCATGAACAAGGGTGAGACCTTCAGGACAACCGAGCCTCCTGTGCTGGTCTGGGGAAGGGAGGCAGATGTTTGTTTCTTGAGGCCTGCTGGGAAACACGCATTTTTTCTTTTCCAGTCTGTGCCCATATTATATTGATGAACTAAGAGAAGATTAATTTAAAGAGCAACACAAATCCCAGGGTGGCGATCTGGGCTGAAATCGTGGAAACAGGATGTGCTTGGTATCCACGTCCAGCCCGAACCAGGACCCAAGTCCCTTCCTTCTGGGGAGCAGAGCGGCGAGGTCTGAGTGGCCACCGTCCTGGGCTGGTTACCCCACTGAGTCTCACTGGGAGTTGGAGGAGGCCTCTCAAGCAAGTCCTGACGGGACTGGGACGTCCCCCAGTGCCACATTTTGGGCTAACTTGGAAATGCTGAATCCCTGTTGCCGCTACAATGACTGTGGAATTCATGCGGTCTCATGCACTCACCCTCGAAGGGAAAATAAAATCACAGAAAGGCGACACCCCCCACCGCCTCCGACTGACCTGCTCTGCCCTGGAAAGGATACTTTTGCAGAGAGGGCTTGGATTAAGTTCACAGAGTGAGGACTTAAATGGCTTCCAAAAGCTTCCAGCAAGAGGTCTCAGATGTCACCCAGCACAACCTCCGGACCACAAGCCCCAGCAAAATCAGCGCTCGACTCAAAGACGGGCAGAGCCCGCCATCGCCCACATTTCAATCCCCACTGAGCACTGTGCGAGGCTTTGTGCGTTCCCCAAGTCAGGGAAGAGGTGACCAGCTCCCGGGGTGATTTTCCAATGGCATTCAAGTCACCCTGTGCCAGGCCGAAGTCGTGTGCGGGCAGGCTCAGCCCACGGGGAAGGAAGCAGGGCTCCCCTCACAGCAGGAAAGACATTTGTGTTTTCACCAGACCCTGTCCAGGGTGCCCTTTTTTCATTCCCAAAATGCTACTGGGTCTCGCTGAGCCCAGGGTCAGCTGGGGACATCGCTGCAAGATGACCCCAAAGGCGGACGCGCAGCTGCCTCTTCAAATTGCTTCTTTTCTGCACTAGGTTTTCTCTGCCCTGCATATAACTTTGGGGGTGACTAAGGTGCTTCCTGCTCCTCCGTGTCCCTCTCCCTTCTCTGCCAGCTGTGCCTGGAACTTCCCCCTCCAAATGCCTGACCTTTGGCTCTGACTTCGAACTTAGCAAGGCACACACAGGCCAGAGCCCTGCAGCATCTGCGGTCATCATCAGAAGACGGATTTGTTACCTGGGCTGAGTGCCGTGAACTCAGCAGCTTAGGGTGACATGCGCTTACTTATTCTCTCACTGTTCTGGAGGCCAGAAATCAGGCGTGGGCATGACCACACCCCCTCCAGAGGTAGGGGCGGATCCTTCTTGCCTCTTCCAGCTCCTGTTGGCCCCGATGACCTTGGCTGATGGCCATGTCACCCCATCTCAGCCTGTCTCCACACAGCCATCTCCCTCCCCTCTCTGTATCTTCTCTTCTGTATCCTATAAGGACACTTGTCCTGGGATGTAGGGGCCCTTTGATAATCCGGAATGGTCTCATTTCAAAACCCTTACCTTATATCTGGAAAGACTCCTTCAACTAAGATCCCGTTCACAGGTTCTGGGGGAGAGAACATGGGGCCGCCATTCACTGCACTGTGGGAGTGGGCATTTGAGTGTCAGTGCAGGCTGACAGCGGCGCTGTGGGGCAGAGGGTACCCATCCCAGCCTGGAGCCTAGGGATAGAGGGGCACACAGAGCAGGGCCCTGCCCGAAGAATTAGCCTCAAGGGAACAAAGAAGGCAGAAGCCGTGGCCCAGGGGCCAGGAGTGAGAGAGCGACTCCCTGCGAACCAGGGCCCTGCGGTTCATTCAGGGACACTGTGACCTGAGGCCTTTGAAGAGACCCAGGGCAGCCCCAAAGGGAGAGGGGCAGCCTGCTGAGTGACCCTTTAACATGCCACACTAGAACTCCCAGCATCGGGTGGAGAAATCCTATTGAAATGTCCATGGGAAACGAAGTTGGGAAAATGTAATTACTTAAAATTGACACCCAACTCTGACTGGTCTGAGCAGACTGGGCTAAGCCCACGTGATTAATCCAATCAGACAAAACAGCTAAATGAACCCAGGCTGGGATTACACAAAAAGGAAGGCGGGCGTCTGCGGCTGCAGTGCAGGGAGGCTGGGCGGGGAGTGGGCTTCGCAGGCAGCCTCCTGCCGCAGCGACCGTGGGAAAAGACGATGGCCCGGATTCTGGTCCTGATGGTATCTGACCTCCGTGCACTCTGTTTGAGTGTATGTCTGAGAACAGAAGTGGAGAAGCCTGTTATTCTATCATTTATTCAACATTTATGGAGTATTTCTATTTCAGAAACTGGGAACAGTGTAGCTTGCAGGAGGCATGTGGGTGGCCACAGCACAGGGGCAGGCAGGGTGCAAGGGCTCCTCAAACACCAGCCTGCGGAGCCATTGAGACCTTGTGGAAATGCAGGTTCTCACTCAGCAGGGCTGGATAGGGCCTGGGCACCTTCATTTTTCAGCCCCTCCCAGGGTGCTGGTACCGCTGGTCCCTGAAACCAGGCTGGTGACCTTTGCAGACAGCACTGAGGGCTTCAGAGTATGCTCTAAGTACCCCAGAGTCGGGAAAAGTTGTTCCGTGCTACGTTTGAGCCACTGGTGGGCGCAGGGCCTGTGTGCTACAGTGGGCGGACGCTGGAGAGCCCCAGGTGGACGGGAGGCCACTGGAACCTTCTGGCCATCTGTGGAACAGTGGAAATGGGCCAAAAACGGAGGGAGCTGGGGGCAGCCAGCAGCACTGGAGAGTCTTCGGTGCAATCCTGAAAGACCTTCCATCAGCAACTGTTGGTCTGCAACCAGGCTGAGCTACGGGAGACAGCGCCTAGGAAAACCCCTCCTCCTGGGTCCTGAGCTAGGCTCTGCTGCAGCCGGGCGGGCATGAAGGCGGCCAAGGAGTTGCCCCAGCCCTCCAGTGGTGCCCACCCTCCTCCAAGCACATTCCTCAGACCCAGACACCCACCCCCCAGTCCCCCCATCTGCCTCAACCAGACATGACAAGGTGCCCTGACAGGTTGCCAGTGAGGCCAGAATCTGACCTGAGAATTAAACATTTTTCCTCTCCTCTGAATCCTTGTGTTTTAGTTTGTCTTTTGTTAGAGGCTGAGAATGCTCCTCATAAACTATGGAATGATCTCCATCTCCCCATTTCCCAAGTCCACGCACACGGCGCAGTCTTCCCTTTCTTTCCTTTGCAACATTCCCCTTAGAACAAAGTCCTTGTGTTGTTGCTAAACGCACAATGCTATTTTAATGACAACCACAGGCTTTGCAGCAAATTTACCCCCCAGTAGGGGTGGGTGCTGCTTAAGCGCTGCAGGAAGAAGAGGGAGCAGCTGACCCCCACCCTTAGATTCCTCCTTACCTGCCTCGAAGTAAATTGTACTAACAACCTCTGCAATATAAACTGCCATCAAATTGCCAACAGGTAATTTGAGCTACATGAATAATCCTATTGAAAGCAAAGGTTCTTCCCTACCTGTATTCTTCCAGGATGAAGCCACTCACCAGTAAGAGCCTCACTACGTGGGGTAGGGGTGGGAAGATCCACATCGTTCTCCTTCAAAAGCGGTCTCTGTACCTGAGTCGAGCTGTGTGACCAGGAACCAACCACTCAACCTCTCTGAGTCTGGCCAGTCCCATTTTCAGATGAAGTCATAAATACCCATCAGGCTGTGTCCACAGAATCCAGTGGGTGTCTAACAGGATAAAGAACACAAAAGCACATTCGGTGAAAAATAGCAATATGTTCCTTCTAGGGCAGTAGTGAAAGTCAAGTGTTCCCCTCTCAGCTTCCTACAAAGCACCACTGATTGGGTGGCTAAAAAATCACAGAAATTGATCCTCTCCTGGTTCTGGAAGTCGGAAGCCTGAGATCCAGGTGTCAGCAGGCCACGTTTTCTCTGGAAGTTCCAGGGAAAAACCCTTCCTGCCTCTTCCAGCCTCCGGTGTGGTGGGCACTCCCTGCTGTTCCTCAGTCTGCAGACGCAGCACTCCAGCCTCTGCCTTTGCCGGGCCTCCTCCCTCTGTGTCTTCCCTCTTCTCTTCTGGTGAGGACACCAGTCATCAGACTAGGATCCACTCCAATCCAGTCTAATCACATCTTAACTAAGTACATCTTAATGGTCCAATGTCCAGCTATGGTGACACTCAGAAGCTCTGGGTGTCTGTAGACCTCTGGGGTTGCACTGTTTCCCCCATTACGGTTGCTCTCTATAAAGCTCATAGAAATGCGCCGGCACTTAATAAGAGCTATGCCCATCTTGGCCATTATCATTTTTAAAAAATAATGACATAAATGCAAGTTAATTCTGTGACTTTTCTTGGTCACACAAAATGTTGACGATTTCCTTACTGGTACTCTGCTGCACTCCGTGAGAGGCATCTGTTTGTGCTGCAGACAGGGTGAAAACTGTGTGCCCAGGCATGGGACCGCTCTGTCGTCCCACATGGCGCTGGCCCAGGGCGCCAAGTCCTGCTCCCCAAGCCCACCCCACTTTCCTCAGCCAGCTATTCCTGTTCTCATCACTGCTGCCTGCCGTGGTTGAGAAACATTCTAGGGAGACCCTGTGTCATGATTCCAACCGTCCTGGAGAGAAAAGACAAAGAGAAAGGGGCTTTCTCTAACTCCAGCCTCAGTTTCCCCATTGACTCCCTCCCGACTGAGCTACCCCAATGCGTTAGCAGATTAATTGTTGCTCTGTCTATGTTTTTAAGGATGTAACATATATATTAAATGTCTTGTAATTACAATCGTTTCCATTTCCCTGCAATAAAGAATCCATGCACGCCAGGTCTCTCATGTGGTGATCCAATATATTTCCCCATAAAATCCCGTAACCAGAGCCCCACCTAATGACCGCCTAGTGACACTTGGCAAAAGTGGAGGAAGATGCCACCATGACTTGCTGTGTCATTTGGGAGCCCAGAAGAATCCACGCTGCAACTGGTGTGTGTCTGGGGTGCTGGTGGCATGCGGTACTCTAAGAGCATTTCCCCCTGTAATTCTGAGGCTGTGTTTTCCCCAGTGAGTGAAGGTCTGACCTGCAGAGAGCACTTCTCCCCTACCCCAGAGCCCCCAGAGGCTGTCCACACAGGGCACTCCGGCTGATCCCCTGGCTCTCCGGACAGACAATTTAGGGCCCTGTACTCCCCAGCAGCAGTGATCACCTTAGTGAAGATGGGAGTCCCCGTCATCTGTGGGAAAAGCCTTTCCAGACCCCCAGTGGGTGCCTGAGACCATGGACAGTAGCCAACTCTGTATATACTACACTTTCCTACATGTACCCACCTGTGAGAAAGTTTGATTGACAAATTTTGCACAGCGAGAAATTAACAATAGCGAATGTTAAAATAGAAACATTACAGCAAAATACTGAGACGGGAAAGGTTCCCTCGTCCCCTTCACAGGGTGAGCGACGGGGCTGTGGCTCCCTTCTTCCAAGCCCGCTGCTCAGTCCTCTCAGGGAGCAGGTGGGCAGGCTGTGGGCTCCGATCCCACAGCAGTGTCTGGGGCTGATGCTCACAGCTCCTGAAGCCCCAGTGGCCCTGTGTGTTCCCGGCTGCTCCTTTAGTTTGCCCTCTATAGACTTGTGTTAAATCAGCTCAGGGTGACCCTCTACCCGTCATAAGGACAGAGGACTTTCAGTATCCAGGTTCTTGCCTTGGTATACAGGAAGAATCAGATCACACGTGGGCTTGGAGGGTGACTGCAAGGTTTTATTCAGTGAATGTTCTCAGCAGATGGGGAAGCCAGAAGGGAGATGGTTTTCCCCTGGAGTCCCCCATTCTCCCCATTCTCTTTCTCTGTTTCTCACTCTCTCTCTCTCTCCCTCATTCTCTGTCTGTCTCTCTTTCTCTGTCCCTCCTCAAGAGCTGAATTGTCACATGAGGACCTCTAGAAGGGGCAAACACACCTGGCATGTGCCAGGAGCCCATGGTGCAGCGTTTTCCCTATAGCCAGGTGTCCTTGGTGGCAGCAGAGGTGACTGTGCAGAGGAGAAATGCACTGCTGAGTGCCCGAGGGGAGGAGGGGCGGGAAGGAGGCTTCCCCAGGGAAGCCGGGTCAGCAGGAATCTCCAGGGAAGCCAGAGGGCTCCACACTGGTCGCTGGTCAGAGGCCTCATTCTCCATCCCGACTCCTGGCTCACATCTTTAGTTCTTCCCAAGCAGACACTGCTCCCACCTGGTGCTGTGCTGCCCCCTGCCCCACCTCCAGCACCACCCACCAGATGCTCCTGCGGCCTCCTCACCACCAGGGCAGACTCCCCAAGGGCCGCAACACCTCCCTGCTGTGCAAGCTCTTCCTGTCCCCCTCTGCAAAACCCTCCCATCCTGAGTCCATCTGCTGGAGAGAGGATGAAAAGTGGAGAGTTGTTCATAAACTGAGGCGATAATCGCCAGATGGGCTTTTCCCGGGAGGGACAGGAGGCTGGGCAAGGCGGCCTTCAGTGGACCCTTGCTTCCGTGCAGCACGTGGCTATGGCTGTGTGCAGGGCCCCCGGGCTGCAGGGGCAAATGAGAGATGGGGGCTGCACCCCCCACGGGGTAGAACAGGAGACACGAGGGGCAGCTCTGTGAGGCTGCAGGATCAGGGGGCTTGGGCAGAAAGACCTGCACAGCCCAGTGGGTGAACTGAGAAAGAGAGGTTCTGGACCCTCTGCCCAAAAGAAGGTGCAATGCCATGAGAGAGAGGCGATTTAGCAAATCCCAGGAGGTTTAGACACCAGATGACGCCTCCCGCTCCCAGGCAGCCACGCCCCTGTGGTTTCTCAGAGCTGAACTGCTTTTGCTTCATTTCAGGATACTCCATGTTGATCCTATTGGCTCTGCAAGGAGGTCAACTGCACCGACATGGGGTTAAGAGGAAATAAACTCATCAGTCACATGCAGGAGGCTGGGCCACAGGTGCAGGAGGCTGGACCACAGGTGCGGGAGGCTGGACAACAGGTGTGGGAGGCTGGACAACAGGTGTGGGCGGCTGGACAACAGGTGCGGGAGGCTGGGCCACAGGTGTGGGAGGCTTGATCATAGGTGCGGGAGGCTGGACAACAGGTGCGGGAGGGTGGACAACAGGTGCAGAGGCTGGGCCACAGGTGCGGGAGGCTTGACCACAGGTGCGGGAGGCTGGACAACAGGTGCGGGAGGGTGGACAACAGGTGCGGAGGCTGGGCCACAGGTGCGGGAGGCTGGACAACAGGTGCGGGAGGGTGGACAACAGGTGCGGGAGGCTGGGCCACAGGTGCGGAGGCTGGGCCACAGGTGCAGGAGGCTGGACCACAGGTGCGGGCGGCTGGGCCACAGGTGCGGGAGGCTGCGCCACAGGCCCAGGAGGCCTGAGCACCTCAGAGGGAGGGAGTCATGCTGTCATGGGAGGATAGTTCTGAAGTGTCCACTTGGTGGCCAGGTTCAACTTCCCCTGAAAGACAAGTCATGGGGTGAGGGTTACACAGGGTCCCTCCAAGGCTCAGAGGGTGGGAGAGTCCACTGGATGAGAGAAGTCTCTGACCTTGTCCATCCAGACTTTATTCTTCACACCCAATGACCCCTGCCCATGCCAGACCTTATAGTTCACACCCAATGACCCCTGCCCATGCCAGACCTTATAGCTCACACCCAGTGAGCCCCTGTCCACGCCAGACTTCATAGTTCACACCCGGTGAGCCCCTGCCCACGCCAGACCTTACAGTTCACACTCAATGAGCCCCTGTCCACGCCAGACCCTGTAGTGCACACCTAGTGAGCACCTGCCCCATGTCAGGCTCCATGTCCCTTTCACATCAGCCCCTGACCGTGTGGATATTTCTCCGTCAACTCCCGAAAGCCTTGACTGGTCCCCTTCCTGATCTGCAGTGGGAAGGGACGTCCCCACGTGGCCAGGTGACCCTTGCCCTGTGCCTCACCTGGGAGCATATTCTGTCTGCACACACCTGCTTATCCTCAGGAAAGCAGGAAGCACGTCTTCACTAAGCAGTCTCTGAAAGCTGCCTCATGGATCAATTCTGCTTAGGGCATTTTAGCAGAATTTTGCATCTTCTGAAAAAATTTTATTTCTAAATCTCATTCAGCACCGCACACCTCAGCTCCTTGCCTAGACCTTCAAACAGTGATTATGTTGAGGAAATGGGCATGGTCTCCATCCATGTCTGAATGGACAGGGGTTAGCACTAAGAATACCAACGGAACTTCACCCTCTCCATATTCATCTCCCTCTTGCTCTCCCTCCAGCCAGCATCCCAAGGTGTGACAGTGGCACAGTAGCCATCTGGGCCCTGGGCTGGGGGTGCCAGCATGGTGGGCAGGGGAGCAGTGCTGTGGCTGAAGCCCAGCTGTACTGGTGTCATGCAGACTAGAGCCTGCATTCAAATCCCAGCTCTCATACCTTCTGGTCTTGGGGCCGCCATGGGCAAGCTCTTGCAGTGTGCTAAGCCTCAGTTTGCCCCTCTGGAAGATGCCATCGCTGGAGATGGCCCAGCACGATGGCTGGGAGGCCCCAGCCCAGCACCTTCTGCTCAGCGTCACCGTGCTCACCATGTGCAGAGCACCACGGCACTCTGATATGGTTAACAAACAGCAGAGCGTGGGGCTACACATCACTGAGGAGAGGCTGAGGCCCAGCACAGCCCGGAGGCTGGACACCCACCCGCATGGACCTCACAGACTTCCTCTGAGGAGCACATGATACAAGGAACGTAAAATGCTTCATCGAGTGCCTGGTATACAATAAAATCTTGAAAAATATCAACTATTAGGAATAATAGCCCACATTACAGAGTGTTTATGTGCATTAGACACTGTTGTGAGAGCATTATGGTGACTAACTCAGTGAGTCCTGTGCCATCCCCAGAAAGCAGGCGTCCCCATGTCAGGAGGAGACTGAGCACAGAGATGTCCAGAAGTCACAGAGCTCTCTCACGGTGGCCCCAGGATGGGAGCCCCCGCAGCCTGGCTCCTGAGGTCACACTCTTAGCCACTGGGCTGGTGGCTGCTTCACACGTTGATGCTGTTATTTCCACCATCATCAGTGAACTTAAGCTCCCTCAGGGCCTGTCCTATGCCTCCACAGCCCTCCTCCACGGAGCAAGTGTGCAAGAGGCGCCTGCTGCATAAACTCTGCCAATGGAAATGCCCAGAGATGAACTGCCTCTTGGCTCTGAGGCCATCAACCCTGACACACCAGCACACGGGTAGGGTTAGCAGTGAGCTCCCCCGGCATCTGCCAGTGCCTGGAATAAGTCCAAACAAAATTATATATGTCTGCTATGTTGCACTCAGATTCAAGAACAAAGCATCAGCCTTATCCATGAGAAGTGGGCTTGCCTGGAGAGTTCTTTCCAAGGTGCTGGCAGCCCAGGGTCTACCCGTAGCTTGTGAGGCAGACGTGACTCTGTGGATGTAAGTGTCCCCTCACTGGCCTTCCTCCAAACTCTAGGGATCCTCGGGAAGAACAGGGGCCCTTGCAGCTTCAGGACTGCCAGTATCTAAGGTGCCCACGAGTGATGCTACTCCAGAATGCCACAGCCCTCCAGGCTACCCAGCTGCCAGCCTCGGTGTGTGAGGTTATCTCCAACATGATGGAAGCAGAGCCCTGTCCTTCCTCCCTGTGCTGGCAGGACCCTCTTCTGTGTTGACTGCAGAGCTGGCTGCACTCGTGACCAACCACAGGCAGCCAGCATGAGACACCAAGGCCTCTGAGCTGGGAGGAGGAGCCTTTGCAGACCTGTGTGCACACACATCACAAATGCACGCACACATGCACATATACACAAACGTACATGTTCATACAGACATAAGCACACACATGTGCACACATATATGCATATACACACATATATCTACGTGTATACACACACAGGCACCAAAGCTAGGAGAGAGACCTGGAAGAGATTCTCCTTTGCAACTCTCAACAGGAACCAGCTCTACAGACACCTTGATTTCGGACCTCAGAACTGTGAGGGGACGTGTTCCTCTGGCTCTGGATTCCCCAGTTTGGGCTACTTAGCATGTCTCTTGCAAACCCCTGCGCCAACCCTGGAGGCCATGAGCTGGAGGTTACAGGGCCTCCCTCAGCCTGGGGCCCTGAGTGGCTCCTTCCACCGACTGTGTGCACCGACTCGTTCCAAGAGGGACCAGTGTAAGCAAGAAACAAACCAACGAGGCTGAGGCCCTGAGGATGCTGGAGCTGCTGGGCAGTAGCCGCTAGCACGGCTTCCGTCAGGAGAGGGGCAGGGTGGAGGGAGGTTGGGGGGACACTCAGGCTGGTTGCAGCCTAGAACCAGAAGGAATGAAATCCATAGCAGAGGAGACAGAGACAGGGTGGATGGGCGAGATGCGCTGGGCCAGCACTCGGGCCGAGAGGGAAGGCCTGGAAAGAAGGCCTGCCTTCAGGGGAGACTAACACCCAAGGCAGCAAACACCCAGGCCTGCAGCAAACTACCCTGCCCTGCCCTGCTGCACCTGCAGCTCCTGGAAGCTCTCACGATGGACCAATGCCTGGGGGTTGGAGGGGGGCAGTTTCTGCCCAGATGCTCTTCCTCCTGCCTGGACGCCCTCGCTCCTGCCCGGACACCCTCACTCCTGCCCGGATGCCCTTCCTCCTGCCCGGATGCCCTTCCTCCTGCCTGGACTCCCTCGCTCCTGCCCGGACGCCCTTGCTCCTGCCCGGATGCCCTTCCTCCTGCCCGGATGCCCTTCCTCCTACCCGGATGCCCTTCCTCCTGCCCGGATGCCCTTGCTCCTGCCTGATGCTCTTGTTCCTGCCAGCCTCCCTCTGCATTCCTTTCCCCGACAGCAGGAGGCCAGCCAGGATGCAGCTTTTCTCACCCCGAAGAGTCATCCTGGTGGGCCCACAGCAGGGCTGGCAGCAGCAGGGGCTGCACCTTGGAGCCTGGACCCTTCTCCAAGGCCTCACATGGATTAGTCCAGCCTCTTCCCTATGTTCCCCCAGCCCTGGGAGTGGGAGCTGCTTCTCTATTCACTTTGTTTTCTCTCTGCCTTCCTGTTACTGGTGAACAATTTTTGTACCTACTTAGCTACTTTTTAATATTAAATGATTTCCAGTGAGATGTCCAATGGGATTTCCCTCTCTGGGAGAAGATGTGTGTGGCGTAGCCAACAGCTGTGCTTTCTGCTGGCTTGGCGGTCACTGGCCCTGCCTCCAGAAACACCTGGTGATGGGTGTACCCCGCTCCCTCTCTAAGTAAGTAACGAGGAGACAAAACCACCTGACCCCGCCCAACCCCACCTGACCCCGCCCAACACCACCTGACCCAGCAGACACTCCGCATCCACCCACATTAGCCTGAACCAGGCCGGTGCCCATCAACCGCGGGATGTAGCTTGAGCCACGGAGGAAAAGGAGCCCTTTGGTACCCCGGGCTGCTCAAGAGCCTGACACGGCTGGGGCTGCCACAGAGAGCAGAGGACCAGGCCCACAGGTTGACACGGGTGGGGCTGCCACAGAGAGCAGAGGACCAGGCCCATGGGTTGACTTGGTTTGAGCCCAAATTCAGCCACACT
>CAUYOR010101368.1:0-15446 GCA_963573925.1 Callimico goeldii
CTCTTTGGATATACAGGGGTCAGGGAGCTGCTTGAGAAGACAGTCTGTACCTTATAGGAGCTCAAGTGCTGAGCTGTGAGCTCCATTATTCTGTTCAGAGCTGCTGAGCAGGTACAGTGAAGTCTGCTGCAGTGGAACTCATAACTGCCTTTTTTCCCAGGTGCTCTGTCCTGGGAAGGTGGGTCTTTATTTATAAGTTTCTGATGTGCTGCTGCCTTTTCTCAGAGCTGCCCTGCCTAGCAAGGAGGTAGCCTAGTCACAGTCTGCCAGCAGAGGTGCTGCTGAGCTGCTGTGGTCTCTGCCCAGCTGCTGTGTGAACTTCCTTGTAGTTTTGTTTATAGAGGTATAGTTAGAACTGCCTCAATAATGACAGACTGCCTCTGTAATGGCAGACTGCCTCAGTATTGACGGACTGCCTCAGTAATGGCAGATTGCCTTGATAATGGTGGACTGCCTCAGTAATGGTGGGCTGCCTCAGTAATGGTAGACTGCCTTGGTAGTGGCAGACTGCATTGGTAATGGCAGATGCCCTTCACCCAACAGAGGTGAACCATCTTGGGACCAGCTGCACTTGCTGCAAAACTCTCAATCCAGAGCATTTCAGATTGCTGGTCTTTGTGGGGGTGGGTCCCGCCAAGCCAGATCACCTGGTTTCCTGTTTCAGCCTCCTTTTTTTCAGTTGAATGGGCGGCTCTGTCTTCCAGGCATTTCAGGCACCAGTTGAAATGGCCACCCAGATTTCTGTGAGTTTTTGTGTGGAGACCAGCTGCACCAGCTGAAACAGACATGCTGGAAACTTGTGGTGCTTTTCAGACTGGGAATCTCCTGGTCAGTGGGCAGTAATAATTCATTTGGAAATGCAGTGTTTACTCATCCTCTGCATTGTTCTCACTGGGAACTGCACTCCAGAGCTGTTTCTATTTGGCCATCTTGGATCGGTCTGATCAAATGCTCTTACAGAATATCCTTTATTAATCACTCATTCTTTAAATAATAACTGCATATAATAGGCATGTGCTCAACACATAACAACTTTGGTCACCAGAATGTGTGAGATTTTTCCTACACTGATCTCACATGACTGCCCTGACTTAAGATTCTACTCTTAAGTCCAGGTCTCCAGTATTTATGGCCAACTGGCTATAAATTGGGGATTCCCACGATCCCCGCCTCAGGTTTGAACATATGAGCATATGATGGACATTGAGGGTAGGGTAGGGTGGAGAAACAGGGAGGTACTCTATTTTGCAGGCGGGGGAAGTCTCAGATGCCTTGGAAGAGGTTTGGACCTCGTCAAGGGCATGAGACTAATAGATCTGTGCCTTTAAAAGATCACTGTAGCAAAAAGATAAAAGGGTAATCACATCAGGGTTAGAAAAACATAAGAAAACTTGGCTGAAGAAAAAGTCCACGTGAGAAAGGAAATCAGCTGAACCAGTGCCCCTGGCATAAAGAGAAAAGCAGTGGCCGTCAACCTTTCAGGACCACGGACAGATCCCCTCTTGGTCCGATCTGCTTTTGCCAGAATATTGTATAAATATCCTGTCCAAGTATTTTTTAAATAGCCACCATTTATTGAGTGCCAGGATCCTTGCATATATTACTTCTTTAATAAAAATAACAACACTGAAAGGCAATGATTATTGGCCCCATCCTGCTGGGAAGAAAAAATTGAATCTCACTGAGAAATCCCTTATCAAGAGCACACAGCAGACCAACAACACAGCCACTTCATTTTGCTATACTGACCACTACATGAAGCTACCACCACTAAACATTTTCTAATTTTGAAGTGGCAATTAATTCATTTTTCCATTTTAGTTAATTAAAACCACAGATCCAGCCAGGAATTTTAATTGGTCATCCAGAACTACCACACGTACTGCTCGTACTTCTAGCCCCAATGAAAGGGATTTGGCATCCTTGCTCACTGTGCCAATTATTGTGAGTAACTGCAAGGATATCTGTGTTTTTTTCAAATATTGGAATGGCTTTGAATACCCTTAAATTCTCCTTCAAGGATGCCTAGGGATCTGGGGTTCTTATGTGAGGAGCCAGGACATGGAAAGGTAAAGAAGGCAGTGCCTGGGAACCCTGGCACCCTTGTTAAGGTTTATAAATGGGTCTTCTCCAGGAAACTGAGAAAATATTCAGCCCTACCAGCTCCTTTCCTCATCTTGGGAACATTTCCTTTCATTTTCACAAAGTCAGGCTTGTGATTACTTTCTGTTCTAATATGAGTTTGTCACTGTGTGTGGAGTGTAAATGAGGTGGATGTCAGATAAATACTTGATAGCGTTTCTGCCTCACAAACTGGGGAGTATTGAGAGAACTTTCAACACCAATGAGAATTCTATTACAGCATCTTCTGGGCTGCTGTCTGTACCTTTGGTCAGAGGGTCAGAATTCAGGACTTCATGACCTCCCCCTGGAAAGCTGTCTCTAATTTCTCCTCCTTCAGTGTGTTGTGCATACAGTATTAGATTAATCTTTGGTAGGACAACTCTATCTAATAAAGGTACTTTTATGCTCCAAGATTCTCAATGGCTCCCTATTGCCTCCCAATATAGTTCATAGTCCTTAGCTGGCTATTGAGGGCCTGTCACAATGTAGTCATAGCCTGTCATTCTGACCTCATATCCTGCTGCATCTCTCCACAGACATCATGGTCCAGTCACATGAGTCTAATTGCTATTCCACAAATTCACAGCTTAGGATGTGCAAATTGCCTCATCAGTTTCTTGGCACATAGCCCTCCCCAACATAATAAGAGGCTTCCTCAAAAATCACCACTGAAAGCAGTCTGCTAGTGAGATGGAAGTCAGAATCTTTTGTAATTTTATCATGAAAGTGACATCCCCTCAATGTTGCAGTGTTTAGTTTATTAGGAGCAAGTCACTCAAAAGGAGGGAATTACACGAGGCTGTGGATATCAGAAGGTAAGGACCACTGGGGACCATCTTAAAAGCTGCCTACTACAATTCCTGTTGAAGACCTGCCATCCCTTTAAGAGTTAAATCAAATTATATTTCTCAAAGATCTTTCTGTATGTCCCAGTCAGAATATTCTCTCTCACTTCATAATATCCTCATTCTACATTGCTTTGTCTTTCTCGAGGAACACTTGTCTTAATGCATATATTGGAGACACTTAAAGATGTCTGTCTTCACCACCATTTGGGGAGCCCCTGGAGGGAAGGAACCACATTTGTTTTTGTCTCTGCATTTTACGCAGCCTAATGGAACACAGGTATTGTGTAAATGTTTGCTGAAGTGAGGTGGCCAACTCCTCTCTTTTAGAAATAGCTTTTAGCCTCCAATTTCAAACACAGAAAATAATTCACTGACAGGGTGTTTATCTTGGGCGGTAAGGGAATATATGCTTTTCTCAGGGTACACAATCCAAGATTTGACAGGTTAAGAAATAAGAGTTTACCATAAGCTGGAGCAGAGAGAAGCAAGTTTCTCTGAAGGCATTCATGTATGCAATATATGACCATATATAAAAATCCACAAGGTAATAACAATCACAATAATAAATAATGCATACCATGCCAAGTACTGTTTACTTTACCTGCCTTGGACTACTTCATTCTCACAAGAGTTCTACCATGTTGGACAACTCGCCCCCATTCTACAAATGGGACTTCAAGAGGTACGTAACTGGTACAAGATTATAGGGTTTGATGACAAAGGCTATGCTCTTCACTGCTCCCCTGGGTGCCTTTTCCGCATTTTCTTAAATCAAAAATTTCCTTTTTCTTATTACTATTTAAAATCTGTAATTTTACCACAGTGAACTTCGAATTGATTGGGCCAGATGTGAGCATAGCTTAGTGAATGACACATAGGTCTGCATATCAGGAGAACTGAATTTTTGTTTTGGTGACACCCCAAACTTGCAGCACAACCCTGGAAAGGTCATTTACTGTCTCAGGATCTTCTTTTCTAAAAACAGATGCAAACTATGCAATAGGTAGTGTTCATCACGATTCTAACAGGATTTAATTACAAATCATTACAGACAATTTAAATCGCGTTGCTAAAATATACATTAAAATCAGATCATTTCTATTTTGTCAAATCCCTCTCCTTTTTTTTTTTTGTTTTATATATATAAAGGAGGAACCATTTAAAGTTACATTTCAAAATGTCACCATGGAATAGAGACTAAGCCTCAGCAATGTCATTTGGGATACTTTTTTAATGAGGTCTTTTTTTAGAAAATCTTGTCGATAAGTCATAACAGACTATATTCCCTATTACAGACCCAGAGGTTTCATTCCGGACCATTTAGGAAGATTAATGAACACTCTCTCTGGGGGGACTTGGTTCTCAGAGCATCTAGGATATCCCATTAAGCATCCGAAATACTCTGTTTCTAACAGTGGATTAATGAATCTACAAAGAACATGCTTATTAAAACCAACTTAGGCTGAGGAGGGATAATAGACCTAGTCCACATTTTCATCTGTCTCTTTCTGCCTGTGAATAAAGAGAAAAGGAGCGAGAAAATGGAGGTGCCACCCCCCCTGACACTCTCATCTTCCTTGTTTCATGCAGTGGTGGGAAGTGGTGTCATGAACTGGACGCTGGTCTTGGGGTCGAGTACACAGGTTCCAAGCCCTGACTAAGACACTCACCTTGTACAAAGAGTCTGACCTTCTGTGGGCCTGTTTCTTTCTTTTCAAAATAGGCTACACCAGTGATTTTCAGAATGTGCCCCTCAGAGCTTGAGGCATTTCTTCCTCAGTGCCTGTGGAAATGCTGCTGCTGATGACCCGATGAAGGGGTTTCCCAACATTAAATGTTGTTAGAAAACCACTGGCTGGTTGATGTGTAGAGTCTTTCCAGTTAGATTTTAGAGGTGATAGGGAAATGTCTATTGGTGTTTTTGTATTCTTCAATCTTTTTAAGCTTATAATTCAAGCTTTTAAAATTCCAATATACCTGCTTTTATGGCTGAAATAACGTATTAATAGGTGCCATATTGTCAGATTGAGTCTTCCTGGGGGCTCAATAGAGTCAAGGTCATAACTCTTTGGCATAGGTAATATTTTCTGGTCCCAGAGCCGGAAAGAAACAGAGGAGATTCATTTAAAAAGGAAACTGAGATTCAGAGGTTATGCAACAAAGAGAGGAGTGGACACCAGGTTTTCTGTCTCCCGTTTCAGGATGTTCTCTGCTGTCCCAAGCTCCCTGCCCTGCTGTTTTCCATCCTACGGCATCTCTGCACCATGCCACGGTTGCCTGTGGGCATGATGCCATTCTTCCTAAACCATAAGGTCCTGGGGGGTCCAGACTGTTCTGTCACAACCACCAATGGTGTGTGTTTCATCCCATCATCCTCTGAGAAGGGCTGCAGACATCTGTCATTATCAGGAAAAGAAAAAGAAAGCCTTAGGAAGATAAATCGCAGTTTCTTTATTTCTTAACTAAGGAACTCTTTAAACTGGAATCCATCTCCACAAATTATGGAACATACATACTGAAGTGTCATTTTTTGCAGAAAACAATGATTCACCCAAGTTTTTCCTGACTGGAGATTTAAATTGGGCTGTCCATCAACTTACTGTCAATCAGCCTCTCCTATCCTGAGCCGCACAGTCAGAAATAGAATCACAAGGTCTTTTCTCTGAGGGGAAGCAGGATTAAGTTTCATCCCTTGGGATTTGCCTCTTAATTTAGTCAGTTGGCAAACACATGGCAAGCACCTACTATGCGCCAGGCTTTGAGCAGGCGGGAGGGAAGCTAAAGATAAGGAAGGCGTGAACCTTCCCTGCATTCATTTTCTGTTTTCAAAACAAATTGCCACAAATGGAGCAACCTAAAATAACACAAATTTACTATCTCACAATTTCTGCTGGTTAGAAATCTAACACCAAGCTAAAATCGAGGGTCATTGGGGCTGCATTCTTTACTGGAGATCATGGGGAAGAATCCAGCACTACACTTATTCAGGTTGTTGACCTAACTCAGTTCCTTTGCTATGGTACAACTGAGGCCCCATTTCTTTGCTGACCATCACCGTGGGGTCTCCCTCAGCTCCCACAGGCCTCTCCCCAGGCCTTGCATGTGGTGGCCTTTTGCACCTCAGAACCACAATGTGCCAAGTCCTCAGACCCAGGCTCTTTCTTCTCCTGCTGTACCTCTGTCTCCAGCCAGAGAAGGTTCTCTGTTTTTATGGGCTCATGTGGTTAGCTTGGGCACATATGGATGACCCAGAATAATCTCCCTGTCTTCAAATTTCTTATCTCATTTACATCTGCAAAATTCCTTCACAACAACACCTAGACTCATGTTTGCTTGAACAACCAAGAGATGGGAATTGTATTAGTCCATTCTCACAGTGCTATGAAGAAATACCCAAAAGTGGGTCATTTATAAAGGAAAGAGATTTAATTGACTCACAGTTCCACATTGTTGGGAAGGCCTGAGGAAACTTACAATATGACAGAAGGCAAAGGAGGAGCAGGCACCTTCTTCATGGGGTGGCAGGATGGAGTGAGTGCAGGCAGCGGAAATGCCCCACACATAAAACCATCAGATGCCACAGGACTCACTCACTATCACGAGAACAGCATGGGAAAAACTGCCCCCAGGATCTAATTACCGTCACCTGGTCCTACCCTTGTCATTTCAGGATGAGATTTGGGGTAGGGGACGGTGGGGACACAGACAAACCATATCAGGAATCTCAAGAGATGTCACAGTTAATTATATGTGTCGACATGATTGGTCCACCGGGTGCCTAGACATTGGTCTAACATTATTCTGGGTGTGTTTATAAGGGTGTCTTTGGATGACATCAGCATTTGAATTGGTAGACAGAGTATAGCAATTCAATAGATTACCCTCCCAACATGGTGGGCCTCATTTAACCAGTCAAAGGCCTGCATAGAACAAAAGGGCTGTTGTGCCTGAGAGTAAGAGAGAACTCCTTCTGCCTGACTTCCTTAAAGCTAAGATATTGCTTTTTTCCTGTCTTTGAGCTCAAACTGAAATATTGACTTTTCCTGGTCTCAAGCCTATAGGTCTTTGGACTCTTCAGCTCTCCTGGTTCCCAGGCCTGCTGACTCAGACTGGAACTACACAATCAGCTCTCCTGGGTCTCCAGTTTGCCAGTGTAAGATCTAGGGTCTTGTCAGCTTCCAAATCATGACAGCCTAGATATATATGTGTGTGTGTGTATACACACATAGACACACACCACACACACACACACACACACACACACACACACCTATAGTGGGCACCACCAGGACTAATTCATTATATATTAATTACCGAATCAATACATTATGGTATCTTTATTAATTACCTAATTCATGTATATATTAATATAAATTCCCATTAATTACCCGATTTATATATATGTATGTATCTGTGTGTGTATATATATATATATACACACAATATGTGTGCATACATACACACACACACACACACACACACACACATATATATACACACTTGTTTTCTAATATATATCCATACTGATTCTGTTTCTATAAAGAACCTAATATACAGGAGTATACCTCTACAAATATCCTCCTTCAAAATTCTCGGTCTACTGGAGGCAGATCCTTCAACAGGAATTGTACACTGAAAAGGCTTGAGGGTCAAGGCAAAAAATCAAAATACCTGATGGGCCTGGTTAATACAACAGGGCGGTGGTGGTTCTACAATGCGCTAGAGTGCGCAAGCTCTACCCACCTTCAAGTTTCCTAAAATCCACAGTGCTGCCCAAGCAAAACACATTCAGAGCTGAATATGGTCAGGAGCCTTGGAGTTTTCAGCGAAATGAAAACTGTGATACTAGAGGCTAGCTGGAGAACCACAAAGAAAGGAAGAATAGAAATATTTTCATGGAAAAGATGACATTCACATTGAGCCTTGGTGGTGAATTATAAATTCTCCAGGCCCAGGGGGAGGAAAGACACTGCAGACAGACAGAAGAGCATAGCAAAGCGGCAGAGCCCTGGTGGTGCCCACGTCTGCTGTGCAGTGGGCAGGGGCACAGGGCCCGGGCAAGCAGCTGGAGAAGAGGTGGGGGCCAGACTCAGGAGGGCTCTGCTGTCAGGAGAGCAGCCGTGCCACCCACATACTCCCTGAGACTGGTGTCAGGTGCAAAGCAGGCCTGGGCTGGGAGCCTCAGATCAGCCAGAGATCCATTTCGCTTTCTATACAGGGATTTCATCGTGAGAGACTGAGGAACACAGCCTGAATAGCAATGAGGGCTACCTCCTTTGTGCACACCAGGCCCTGGGCTGGGGGAGCTGGAGCCCAGGAGAGTGAGGCCTCTGCCTTCCCCAACTTAACTCATTCTCACAGCTTGCTCCCCTTACCCATTAATTACCTAATTCTTGTTTGAATGCCTAATGCCAGGCGAGCCATCCTCCAATTCCAGCCGAGGAAACCCTGCAGCCCCCAGGTGGTCGAGGGAAGCACCTATGGGGAAAGACTCTGCCTGGTAGGCAGGATCCGTGAGCTGCATTCAGCTTCACTCTTCACCTGCCTTTCTGGGATCCCAGTTCCATCCTCTGAGGAACCGCAGCCTCGGGCTGGTTACCGCCCAGACCTATCCAGGCTCCTAAGGTCTACTCTAAGTCCAGGTCCAGACTTCTGTAGATCTACAGTCCGAAAAAGGTTTTCTTTGTTTTCTACCCCGAAGACACAAAACCCTTACAGGCAGCAGAAGCACAGTGAAAAATTGCAGAAAAGGAGTGTGTATCACTTCTGGCTAATGTTGGAGTTTCTCATCCGCATTCATGTTCAGGATAAATGACAGGAAGAAAGCACAGGCATCAGGCAGGGGAAACAAATCCTCCGTTGAGAAAAGTAAGGTTGGGGCAAGTGGCTTAGTCGTATGGGGTCCCTAAAACTGTACCTCTGAACCAGACACCTGTGCCTAACCAGCTCTCAAAGAGGACCCAGAAGGGGCTGATCCCAACATGCCCAGTTCCTTCTCCCAGGCTCACAAGTTCGATAAATGCTGCCACCTTCCTTGGGGAGGAGCGTATGGCAGGAAGAGACCAAGGGTGTCGCCCACGGAAACAGGAATAGGGGGAAAATATCCCCCCTAAAAAGACCTAGTAATAATAACAATGAAGAACATATATTGAAGGCTGAAAGTGCCAGGCTCTGACAGTGTACTGTTTCGTCTCCTCAAAACAATCTCATGAGGTAGGTAGTGGGGAAACTGGGGCACAGAAAGTGTCATTGGCTCAAAGGTCACACACCTGGTGATATAGTTTGGATGTGTGTCCCCACCCAAATCTCATATTGAAAGGTAACCCCCAATGTTGGAGGTAGGGCCTGGTGGGAGGGGATTGGGTCATGGGGGCAGATTTCCCATGAATGGTTTAGCACCATCCCCTGTGGTACTCTCCTTCCCCACTAGTCTGTGGTTTTTCTGAGTTCTCGTGGGATCTGGTCATTTAGATGTGTGTGGCACCACCCCCTGCCTTCTCTGCTCCTGCTTTCACAGTGTGATGTGCCCACCCCACCTTTGACTTCCGCCATGACTGGAAGTCTCTGAGGCCTCCCCAGGAGCAGAAGCTGCCTTGCTTCCTGTACAGCCTGCAGAACCATGAGCCAAGCAAACCTCTTTTCTTATACATCACCCAGTCTCAGGTATTTCTTTATAGCAATGCCACAACAAACTAACATACCTGGTGAGTGTCAGGTAGTGTGCTGCAAGCTCTCTTTCCCGACCATCCACTAGAGACCAGCTCTCTCCCGACAGCTGTGGGACCTGACGCAAGGCTCTTGATCTCTCCATGTCTTGGGTCTTTCACCTGCAAAAGGTCATGGCAGTCCCTAGAACATGGGGTTTGGTAAAGATCATGCCCCAGATATACTTTTTAAATTAATTAATGTATTTATTTATTTATTTATTTTGAGATGGAGTCTTGCTCTGTTGCCCAGGCTGGAGTGCAGTGGTGTGATCTCAGCTCACTGCAACCTCCACCTCCAGAGTTCAAGCAATTCTCTGCCTCAGCCTCCTGAGCAGATGGGATTACAGGCTCCCACAACCACGCCCAGCTATTTTTTTTTTTTTGTATTTTTAGTATAGAAGGGGTTTCACCATCTAGTTAAAGCTGGTCTTGAACTCCTGACCTCATGATCTGCCTGCCTCAGCCTCCCAAAGTGCTGGGATAACAGGCAGGAGCCATCGCAGCCGGCCGGAGGTACTTCTGTTTTGAACTTACTCTGGTTGGAGAGGCCAAATAATGTAGTGGGAGAGGTATAATGTGGTGGGACCAACCAGGAGTTTCAAATTCCTTCCCCTTTAAAAGGATTGTAATATCTACATCATGCGGACGGACCGACATCCGCAGCGTAGACCTACATCTGCGGCATGGGAGTCTCATGAGTTAAAAGTGCACGGGGCCTTCTCGCTGTTGTTTTGTTGCTGCTGCTGTCATAATTGCTTTGGGGTCTCCCGCTCTCCTCCCTCACCAGGCTCTCTGGCTTTCGTCTCCTGGAACCATCCCAACGTCCAGAATACAACAGCCACTCGGTGAGTGTGAGATGGGGTAGATAGACGTTATTTTCTTCCTCCCAGACTCACTTTCCCACACCGCTCAGGGGAGCTCTCCAGGCCCTGTGAGAGTCCTGAATTTCCACTTAGAAGAGCGCTCACAACTCTTGAAATAGGTTGTTGAACTGTTTGCTTTCCCTACCAGATTGTCAACACCATTAGTGGAAGGCTGTGGCTGTCTCATTCACCATTGTCACCCACCCGTGGTACAGTGACGGGAATGTGGAACTCACTCAATGGATGTCTCTAAGATGGATGAACGAGAACATGAATTGAGTGAGCGAGTGGATGATTGAACAGAACAGGGGGGCCCAGACCAAGTACAGGCTCAAACCTTAACCCTGTGCAATTCCAGATATGACCAACAGAGGGTGCTCTGCTCTGAGGTTCCTAAAGATAATGCGATTTCTGTCTTTAAAGCTTGAAAATGAGCTGAGTGACCTATGTTATCAGGCAAGTGGCTTTAGGTAATGCCCTATTTATCAGTCTCAGTTGAAGGTGCCCACTCTCCACAGCTGAGCTCCCAGCCCAGCGAAGGCAGTAAGACAGCCCCGTTAGGGCTAAAAAGCCTTTTCTTTTTTCTTTTCTTTCTTTTTTTAGAGACGGGGTTTCACTATGTTGGCCAGGCTAGTCTCGAACTCCTGACCTCGTGATCTGCCCGCTTCAGTCTCCCAAAGTGCTGGGATTACAGGCGTGAGCCACCGAGCCTGGCTTAAAAAGCCTTTTCTATATTTCGAAGACGTAGGTACAATCCCAGTAAGGCATTCAACAGCGTAACTTTATTGGCAGAGTCTAGCCTATTTTGTATTCAGGCAGTAAAGGTGGTGGGACTCACGCTGGCCTGGAAATCCTGATTCTGTGCTCACCTGTATAAAACCTTGGACAAGGGGCTTTACTCATTCACCCACTCACTTCCTTTATTAGACAAACTTTTTATGAGTGTGAAATATGCCAAAAGCACAGGAATATCTGAGTTGAAAATTCAAGTCCTTGTCCTTAGAGATCTCAGAGTTGAAAGGGGTAAGACAGGCATGAAACAGACATGTCAACACCAGTGCCATCCTACAGACTGTGCAGAATGGGGCACAGAAAAGGAGCACCCAATTCATCCCAGGACACGCGGTCAGGACACAGCTCTAGGAAGAGGTGGCCTTTGAGCTTTGTCTGAAAGGATGAGTGAATGAGCAGGTGCAGGGATGGAGTTCCTGGCAGGAGGACCAGCAAGAGCAAACACGAGGAGGCCTGGAGGTGTGCGTCCTGCTTGGAGAAGTGCACTACAGGCAGTTAGTGTGCAAAGTATTCACGCAGGGGCCAGATAATGAAGGGCCTTTTGCACTGAGAGTGGAGACCCTACTTCCTCCCCATGGCAGGAGAGAGCTTTTGAAGGATTTTAAGCAGGGGCGTGACAGAGCCAGTGTTGTATTCTGAAAGATCACTCTGTTGACCAAGAAGGCAGTTGGGGTGGAAGGTGGCTGGTGGTCACTTTGAGCTCAATTTTCTCACCAGAGATTTCTGAGAGTGAAAGAAGATGGCCTGGAAGGTTCTTTTAGTTTCAATGTCCTATTTTTTCTACACACACAGATACAGACACTTCAGTCCTTTAGCGTAAACAGAGGTTACCAGAAACACATCACAACTGGGGGTTGAGGGGAAAAGGTTTCCAGCAAGCTGGGGTCTAAAAATACCATGATCTAACTGGGCCTGCCTGTCACCCACTTCTTCAGTGAGTCTGACGTGGTGTCAAGAAGCTGTAGTCTGTATCTGTCTGCAGCCTAGTTAAGAAAAGCTTGCAGGAGGCAATTAAGAAGGGAAGATGCCACTCACCTCGCTGGACGGGTGTCCCGTTGAGGCTCCCTGCTCTAACAAAATGTCTGAAGGCAGAACTTGAAGTCAGACACCTTCCTAAAGTTGTCCCTGACTTTCAGAAAATGGGACCACTATGGCCTTTGTGGAACCTGCGTTCTCCTGGTAAAGCCAAGGAAAGAACCCAGAAAGAAATGTACTCTGTTCCTCACCCCAGGAACCCCATGCTCAGGACGGTTCAGTTTTGCTCATGAGGCAAGGGCAGAGGAGACAGGGAGATTTATGAGAAAGGGACACAGTTCTTCACAGGCAAGTTCACCAGATACAGATGGCAGCAAAAGTGTTCCTGGAAGAGAAAGCAGCCTAGATAATGACCCCGAGTCAGGAATTGTAGCAGTCTAATGCGATCATGTTGGAACTGGTCTTGAGTGTTGCTTTTTCAGTAATTGGAGATGTCGCTAATGTTAAAGGAGACAGCTTGGGAGACTGTTCGGTTCTCAGTGGCATATTGATGAGACTGGCAGGACTGGTATCAATGAGGGATTCCCTAGTCCCTGCATATTGTGAACATTCACCTGTAAACCCCCCCGGACCTGGCAGTGGTTGTGTGTGTATGTGTATTGCGCATTGATTTTTAAAACTTATAAGGGGCCGGGCACGGTGGCTCACACCTATAATCCTGGCATTTGGGGAGGCTGAGGCGGGAGAATCATGGTTAGGAGATCAAGACCATCTTGGCCAACACAGTGAAACCTCATCTCTACCAAAAATACTAAAATTAGCAGGGGGTGGCAGTGCACACCTGTAGTCCCAGCTACTCGGGAGGCTGAGGCAGGAGAATTGCTTGAACGTGGGAGGCGGAGGCTGCAGTGAGCCAAGATCGTGCCACTGCACTCCAGCCTGGGTGACAGAGAAAGACTCTGTCTAAAAAGAAGTAAAAAAACCCAAAACTTATAAGGATCTATGCAGTTTGATACTATGTATGTGCATTTAAAAATATATAAGATAGTGCTGTAAATTGTTTAGGTGTTTACCCTTAAATCATGAAAGTATGGGCAGGAAGACTCTCCGCCAATTTCGACATAGAGGCAACCTCTGGGGAGAGAGAGGCAAAGGTTTTACCATATCTGCAACATTTTTCTACAAAGAGAATATGCTATTAAATTACTTTTCTATGTATGCTTTTAGTGTTTCATAATTTGGGATTAAAATATAAAAACAGAAATCACTGCCAGCAATAATAAAACTAGAGCTCTCTTCTGCAATCCATTCATTCAGGTGCTGGTTCATCAGGGCTCTGCCTCCTGCAGGCCCTAGTCTCCAAGCCACCTCTTCCCTACCAGACCTGCTGCCTTTCTCCCAGACCAGGTGGCACCTTAGAATCGAGTTACTTTCTCCAGAATCCTGATCCATCACTGCCATGGGCTTTCCTGAGTTTGATCGGTGCTGCAGAGATGGGATCTGAGGCTTGCATTGCCACTGGGTTCATTCTGCCACCTCCTACTCCATCCTGGCCCAGACCCTAAGGTGGCCTTCTACGTGATAGCTGTTCCAGAGGTGGAGGAGGAGAAGCTGCCCGTCCCTGGTACCACCTCAGGTTCAGGTCAGTCCTCTGTGCCTCTCAGCCCTGTAGAAACCCCTCCAGGTACCCAGTGTTTTCTACCACCTCATGTTGCTCCCTGATCCAAATTTCCTCTGCTCTCCTGCCTGTCCCTTCCCCGCTGTGCATCCCAGAATCCTGGCCATAGAGCAGGAATGCCCCCTTGTATTAGTCTGTTCTCACGCTGCTAATAAAGACACACCTGTGTTTGGAAAAAGACCGACCCCCGTTAGGACCCTGTTGGGACCGGCCCCTCCTTCCCCAACTAGAAAAAACCTCAACGACTGTGGAAAGGCACCACTGTTAATGATTAGTCAGCTTCCCAGATAAGCAGCTTGCAAAGACCCCTTCCCCCTTCTTCCCTTTTCTTTGTGGTAAGCCTTGAAACCCCTACCCAAGAGCAAGCACGTGCCCTCCCCACCTGAAAGCAAGCACGTCTTCTCCCTGCCTGAGGAAGAGCATGTCCCCTTTCTCTCAATAATGGAAAACTGCTATATAAGTCCCCCAACCCGTCTTCTGGGCACGGCTACCCACTGTGGTCTGTACAGTGGTGCTTAGTCCGCCCAGAGATCCTAATAAACCTTGGACATTCAATTGGCTCTATTCTTCATTATTCAGCGCAGCAGACCCAGAACTAAATCCAGACAAGAGCAGACCCAGAACTAGATCCAGACAATATACACTTAAATTATGCTTCATAACGCATGTTATAGTCTTTCATTTTTCCTAGAAATTATTTATGTACCCAGCAAATATCCATCAATTAAATGAGTACAAGGTTTTGAGTCACCTAAATATCTTTGAAATTATTCTAAAGTCGATATACCATGAAAGTTAATTTTTTTTTTGAGACAGTTTCACTCTATCACCCAGGCTGGAATACAGTGGTGCAATCTTGGTTCACTGCAACCTCCACCTCCCAGGCTCAAGCAATTCTCTCTCAGCCTCCCCAGTAGCTGGGACTACAGGCCCACATCACCATGCCCAGCTGATTTTTGTATTTTTAGTAAAAATGGGGTTTCACCATATCAATCAGGTTAGTCTTGAACTTCTGACCTCAGGTGATCCACCCACCTCGGCCTCCCACAGTGTTGGGATAACTGGTGTGAGTCACCTCCACGAGCCAAAAGGTGGTGACACCTTTAACTTTTGACATAAAATTCAATTTTGTTAAACACCGATTGACATTTACATATTTAAACATTATGTAAAAGCAATGCTAGCTTATTTTATCCATAAATATGCATAAGTTTAGGAAAAAACATATACAAGCAGAATAAAAATGTATTCTTGCATTATACAACAATATGGGTGTGCATTTCTGGAGTCCTTTTATTCATACACTGCGTGCATTTCTGGAGTTCTTTTATTCATATACTGCATAAGAAGATATATGTGTGTATGTTAGCATACTTATACACATTTGTCTCTGCTTACATTTTAGAGATCTTTCATATCAGTATATAAACTTTCTCATTCTTTTTTTTTTTTTTGAGAT
>CAUYOR010101372.1:0-12380 GCA_963573925.1 Callimico goeldii
ACTTTTACACTGTTGGTGGGAGTGTAAATTAGTTCAACCATTGTGGAAGACAATGTGGTGATTCCTCAAGGATCTAGAAATAGAAATTCCATTTGACCCAGCAATCCCATTACTGGGTATATACCCAAAGGATTATATATCATTCTGTTATAAAGACACATGCACGTGTATGTTCATTGTGGCACTGTTTACAATAGCAAAGACCTGGAACCAACGCAAATGCCCATCAATGAGAGACTGGATAAAGAAAATGCAGCACATATAAACCATGGAATACTATGCAGCCATAAAGAATAATGAGTTCATATCCTTCATAGGGACGTGGATGAATCTGGAAACCATCATTCTCAGCAAACTGACATAAGAACAGAAAACCAAACACTGCATGTTCTCACTCATAGGCTGGTGTTGAGCAATGAGAACACATGGCCACATGGAGGGGAACATCACACACTGGAGTCTGTGGGGGGTGGGGGGGTATGGGAGGGATGGCAGGTGGTGGGGAGGTTGGTGAGGGATAACATTGGAGAAATGCCTGAGTAGGTGATGGGAAGACAGAGGCAGCAAATCACCGTGGCATGTGTGTACCTATGCAACAATCCTGCAAGATCTGCACATGTACCCCAGAACTTAAAGTACAATTTTTTTTAAAAAAAAATGCTAATACAAGGTTCTACTCCTGGAGATTCCAACTTCATTGGTGTGATGTGGGACTCTCCAACAAATTATAGTGTGAAGTCAAGGCTAAGAACTACTGTTGTGACTCTCCAACTTTAGAATGCATGCAAATTATGTGCAGCTCCTGTTAAGACAAAAATCTTGGCTCTGGGGTGGGGCCTGTGATACCGCATTTCTAGCACACATCTGCATGATGCCTGTGCTGCTTGCTAGTCTGAGGAACCTGGTTTGAGCAGCAAGATTGTATATCATAAACTACTATTAGCAGCAAGATATTAGTCGTAAACTCATCGCAGTTGCTATTGCCCAAGTTGTGGCAATGCCAGTCAGGTCTAAGGACTCACTAGTGAGCCTACGTTGCCAATGTTACCCCAAGCTGCAAGTTGAAAGAGAAGTCACTTCTAACACTTCTGATACCAAATGCCTGGGTGGTTTTGGTTTTCACACCGAGCAATTCTCCAATTCTTTGTGGGCACTCACCAGTGTTCTACAATTTAACTCAATTTCCACACTAACCACTCAGCGGTAGCGTAGACTCCACAGGTTAAATGCTCAGCCCCACAAGACTGCCTTCTACTTTAGACACCAGTTACCAGAAGTAGGTCCCTGGGTTACGCACAGCTCCTGTCCAACTTGGTTGCAAGTTGGAGCCTCTTATGACCTCCTCCTCAATTGGAATCATTTGCTATAATGGCTCACAGAACCTAGGACACTTTGCTTGCGATTACTGGTTTATGATAAAGGATATAAGTGAACAGCCAGTGAAGAGGTACACAACCTGAGGTCCAGAAGAGTCCCAAGCATAGGAGCTTCTGTCTCAGTGTAGTTGGGATGCACCACCCTCCTGGTACACGGATGCTTTCACCAACCCAGAAACCCTCCAAACCTCGTTGTTTAGGGGTTTTATGGAGGTTCCATTATGTGGATGTGGTTGATTAAATCACTGGCTATTGGCTATCAGTTCAATCTCTAGCCTCCTCTCCTCCCTGAAGGAAAGGGATACTGAAAGTTCCAGTCTTCTAATCATGCCTTAGTCTTTCTAGTGACTATCCTCCATCTTCAAGTTATATAGAGACCCTCAGCCTCCAGTCTTCTCATTAGCATAAACTCAGGTGTGTTTGAAAGGAGCTTATTGTGAATAACAAAATATGTTCCCCTCACCCCAACACTCATCAAATTACAAGGGTTTTAGACATTCTGTGCCAGGAAACAGGACTAAGACCAAATATGTATGCCTTATTCTATCATATCACATAAATCCTTTCCCCTCTACAGTTTATCTGGTCTAGTGGTACTTGAAATCCCTGGACCAGCAGCATCAATGTCTCCTAGAAACTAATGAGAAATGCAACTTCTTGGACCTCACCCCAGACTTAATAAATTAGACACTCTGGAGGTAGGGCACCGCAATCTGTTTTAATATCTAGGAGAAGTTGATACATGATCAAATTTGAAAACCAGTGACCCAGTCTATCTATTTGGGGTTCTTTCTTGCTCCCCTTTTCATCCTTCTTGCCAACTATTCTAAATCAGTGATTCTACTTGATTGCCTATTTGACTTTCTTAGGGAAACTTTATAACATGCTATGCCCCTCCCAGAAGCTCTGGGAGTTGGGCCTCATTATGAAAACACTGTTGCAAAAGATCCCCCTGGTGATTCTGTTGTTCAATCGATGCTGAGAATTTTTTTCCAAATGATCCCCAGAAGATTCTTTGATATGGAATCTTTTCCTTTGGTCAATCTGTTTCTGAAATCTATCCACAAACACACTTTGCAAATTATCCAATGCCTCCCTCATCCCATATTGTTGACTGACTTCTAAATCCCCTTTTGCAGTGCTTTGGGTGAATATTACAGCTCAATTCCTTCCACCTTATTGGCTTAATCTAAGATTGGTGTATCTTAGTAAGTAGAGTTTTCATATACAAATGTCTTGGCCAATTTCATGAAGGCCACATCCCATTAGATTTTACTTTGCATTCTCTATGAAGCCTCTTCTGTTCCCTCCTAATGCATACATCTTCCAAAAGTCCTAATGAGCCATCTTCCTCCATTTGCCATCACATTGCACAGCTTAATATTTTTTATTTATTTAAATGTTTGTCTTTCCTTTCTAGACTATAAGCCATTAGGGTGAAGGTAGATGTCTTTTCTAGATCCAGGTTTTCAGCTTATTTAGAACATTGTGAATACTGTATCTTCCAAAGTTTTGTGGAATAGAAGATCAATATCCAGTGCTAACTGCCCCCACAATTATCATCAAATTGCTAGGCTTCAGGCACAGTGCCTTAATTTCTGCACTGGTCTTCTTGAGTTGTCTTATCTAGTATGTTTCTCCAGCCTATTCCCTTGGTCCAGAGAATGAGCTTCAATTTTCTTCCTGTCTCCTTCTCCAAGATCTCTCTGCATCCTCAGAACACCATGGTTGCGTTAGAATGAGTGCCCTTGAGAAGAGACTAATTGTGGAGGCACATTCAGCAGTTATACTCCTTTGTTAAACATTTCATGTGCACATACTGTTTTCAATCAACAAGCAGATACGTCTTTAACTCTAAGTTTTTAAAATAAAAAAAATCATAGAGTTACTGTATTTTATGCATATTTCCACTACTATGATCTATACTCATCAATCAGGTTGTTAGATCTGAGAACTTAGGAGAGTATTTCTGTTTATTTTGACATGTAGAATTTTTATTGAATCTGACCTGAAGAATTTTTCAAATATATCCTATTTTATTTAACTGATCATCTGCTTCTCAAAATATTATTTCTCGCAATTATGCCGTTGGTCAGAGAGAGGGCTATCTTTCTAGTTACTGAGATAGGACTAGAATCAGTTCCTTTTTCTCTAAGTAACGTGGTCTTTGCACAGCCTAGTAACCCACTGGTAAAACAGACAAGACTTAAGGTCACCGCTGGTCAGACCTCCCAGTGGTGCCTACAGGCTCCCAGTGAAGTAGATTCTACCTTGAACAGCCAGGGCAAGTACAAAGGTGTTAGGACAAGCCTCTCTGAAACAGCTAGACTTGGTCCCAACCCACAGTGAAGGTAGCCAGATATTCAGAAACTGGACTAACCAGGAACAAAGAAAAAAACAAAAACACGAACAAACAAAAAAATAACTTTTCCAAATAAGGAGCCAAAAGTCAATCTCTTTATTTTATTTCAAGTATAGCATTGTCTAAACTCAAAGTGCTCTGCTAAATTGTGTCAACTAGCTTTCTAAGACCTGCAGGCTTTAATTATCTTAAGGAGAAAGTCTGGTGTCCAAGGAAAGTCTCATGACAATCTGCGTTTTGCTTTGGGGTGGGAGAAGGCCCAGGAATGAGGCTGTCTTGGGGATCCCCTGCCAAGTCAAATATCTCTTCATCCTTCATGATGATGAGACTGGTGATCCACATAATTAATATAAACTCACACAGAAGTGAACAGGAAATGATTAAACAGGAAGCCTTTAACCAGGCAGCAGGCAGTGGGGAGGTGGGGGAGAAATTAATGGATAACAGAGTCTTAGAAACATAGGTGAGTAGTACATGGTATTTTTAAATGAACCTTTGTTCCTGGTCTAAAATCAAATGGGTTTTAAAACTTTTCTCTCCACAGCAGCCTGAACAAGGTGGTTTGGAGCAAGTGTTATGCCCAGAATATTTATACTCTGGCAGTTACAGCATAGTATATGTGATAACTATATTTCATATACGATATAGCAAATTCAAAAAGAACTGATAAGAAAAATAGTTGTTGAATAATTTGTACTCCTTAAAGACTAAATTTGGAGGAATAGCAATAGCTTGAGAGCCCACTATGTTTGGCCTTTAAACAGTAGATCTGCTGTGGTGGGCAGAGGGAGTGAAGGTGGGGTCTTTATTTATGAGTTGAATAGGGACCAGGCACCATGTGAACTGCTGGGAATATGTCATCTCATTTAACAGTAAATACATCTTATTTGAACTCTCTGATATCATACATTTCTTTTCTTGCAGAACACACAGGGTTAACATATGGGCCCTATTCAGCAAGTGAAGTTCAAGATATGCACGTCCCATTTTTCAACAGAGAAATGGCACAAAGAGAGGAGGAAACACACTAAATGCAGAATCTCTTGATGAAAGCCTCCTTGTACAGAGATTTTAAAGTGAGGCTTGCTTGCTTTCTTAATGCTTTAATTAGGGAATTAAGCTAAAAGAAAAAATAAAAATCTGCCCTGCAGTTTTCTGCATCAGGAAAATAAGTTGTGATAGGATGTCACTTTTGACCATTTCTCAGATGATCTGAGTTATAGGTGAATGTTACCAGGGACCACAGTTTGGGTTTCATTAGCAGTAAGTCTAGAATGTCCAAGTTCAGGACCTCCCTATAGAGTTTGACTGTGGGCAGTGGGTGAACACCTAGGGACTACCATCACCAGCATAACAGCCAGCTCAGAAGTCTTTTCCTGACCCAGAAAGGAAGAATCACACCTTTGGCCGAGGCTTGAAGGCAGGATGACTAATACTGTATTTATAGGAACCCCAAAAGAAACACCCCAAACCCTTTGGCTGTTGCCTGTTCATTGCCTGCTGAAACACCTATTGCATCTTTTTTTTTTTTTTTTTAAGTCAAGCAAGACCCAGCATGTGGAGAGGAGATAGCTGGTAGTTTTGTGACTGTTATAAAACACAGCCTTTGATGGAAGCATTGATTGGTATCCCCACTTGTACAGGTAAGGAAAGAAGAGTTAGAGGAGGTTGACTTTCTTCCTTGTCTATTACCACATTGAGTAAGTAGCAGAATCAGTTGAACTCAGGCAGTTTATTGTCAGGTATATGTTCTCTGCTCTTCCCTACCTTGTCATGAGGGTAGTATCAGTCATACAATGTAAGCTGCCCTCCACCAGGAATACAGAACATACCACAACCAATGGAAAATCAGAAAGATGAAGAAAAAGGGACTAGCGATTCCCAGCCAACATTGTAAACATGGTAACAGTGTAAACACTGCATCTAGAGGGATACAGAACTTGTACTTCATTTTTTTTCTCAAAATTTCAATCTTTTCCAGTGAATCTGAATTTTTAGAATTAAATATTAGTAAGGATGTATTCTGGAGCCCGTTGAATTAAATTGATGTTTTCCTTCAAGATTCTAATGCATTTTCTGCAAATACTGATGATGAACCCTTAAGCGGGGACTGAACAGAGCCTGAACCCCTTGGACTTAATGCTGATGGGAGGCCTGATGTTCCTTACTCTGCCTTCTTGGAGTAACACTGATAAAGGAAAGAGCCTAAGGGGAAATCCTACCAACATAACTCCAATTTTTTGATTTTTGCTTTCATGAAGACTTTCAACTCAGGATGTTACATCTATTTTCCACAGACAAGTGCTTGTGTTTTCACATTCTCATTATATGGGAAAAGTGAAAAAAGAAACAGAAAATTACCACGATAAAATAAGAAAAGCAAAGTGTAAATTTTGAAAACTCTATGGAATATTTCTGGGTGGACTGCATTTTGAAAGCTCATTATTTAAGCTCCAAAATTAAGTAAATTTTTTGTGAACTAAATATAATTTTATAACCATAAAAACAGTTTTAGAACTGTTTCAAAGGCTTGACAAGTTTGACCAAACTTCTTAAAACCATTCTGTCACCCAAAGGGCAGTGCAAAAGAATAGAGGGAAAAAGTGTGCTTCAAATGTTTCATTAAATAAGTGCAATTGGCAAAACCTTTAATCCACCTCACAATGCTAGGCACACCCTCCAAACATAGATGTTAAATAGGAAAAATATGGTGAGGCTTTGGTCATGCAACACATCTGTTCACTTAGGAGGGTCATGTTTTAGATTTGGGCATAACAAGATTTGATTGTCTTTATGTACAGTGACAGCAATGTAATGAATGTTGTTTGAACTCTGAATTGTATAAATACGTAGACACATTGATTTGAGAAGAGAAAACAAAGCATGTGAAAATTGGCAAAATACCCATTTCAAGAATTAAAGATACTCTTCTTTAAAAAAGAAAGAAAGAAAGACTAGCACGCAAATGGCAGACCACCCACAAAGTGCAACTAAAATCTGTACAACGTGAACAAAATAAAATGTTCTCCAGTCAGTACAATTCCTAATTGTATTAACTTTAAAAAGCTCTTCATTTAAGCCAAGGACTTTAAAACATTTCATTGAAATACAGACTCCTTTTGTGTAATCAGTGGAAGCCCTCTCACATGTATGAAATAAATTGAGATCATTAGAAAAGGCCAATAATAATGATAGTTGCTAGTATTTATGGGGCACTTTTTACGGGTGAAACAGAAGTATTATACATGTTATTTTATGCAATCCTATCATCAAACCTATAAAATAAATATTAAATGAAACATACACATTTATCAAATAAAGAAAGGCTAAGACACTAAATACATTGCATAAAGTCACAGAGCAAGATTCAAACTCAGGCCTATCCTAGTCTAAGACATGTGTCCTTTCACTACAATATGCTGACATTTAATAACTCTTTTTTCCTACAGTAGATATAATTAGATTGCAGTGAATAAAATTCATTACTAACAACAAAAGAGAAACACATAACCTCAAAATAAGGACTCAATTTCTAGAAGAAAAGAATTTGATGACAAAATCTTCCCAGGAAACAAATAAGCAACTAAATCGGGCAAATGTGCACTCAATTTGAAAGAAACACAAAAAGGAAAATGTCCAATAATAATTCAAAATAAATCTGTCTTAAGCAATGAAGAAGTCATGAATAGAGTAATCTGAGTGTTTTCTCTCTGTAGAAGTAAAATGTCTATGTGGCACCAAAAAGAGCCTGATTAAATATGGGGAATGTTCTTTGCCCCCATTTTTCTCTGATGATCCTGGTTACCAATAATTATTCTTTTACACTTTGCTTTTCTAGTTCACTTAATACCTGAATGACTCGTAGGCCACTTCGTTTTGTGTTGTTAATTTCCTTTTATATGTTTAGGTATCTGCAATGAGATTTAAGCTCCTCAAAGAAGGCAAGAATATGTTACACTTTTTTGTATGTTTATATGCCCTGCACATAATGTGCTCAACCAATTGTTGGTTTAATTCAGGCTGAGACTTCTGCCACTAAGATTACGTAGACACCAATTTTGACTAAATGGTAGCATAACGGCTACAGTTACTTTGGCAACCTTTGACAGCTTTTGCAATGCAATCTGTATTTTCAATGAAAAGCATCCAATTCCTTGCAACAGACATCATCCTTTTGCCCTTTAGTAGGCAGACCACTGTATTTGCAAGCAACTGGTGCAGGGTGAAGCCTGTGATATATTTGAGGTATGTTTCTCAAAAGTTCTATTTCACTTTAATTTCTGCCATGTAAGAATTCATCAAAGAACCTCTAAGCAGCACAACAGATTACATGATCTACTGCAAAATAGGAAAGACCATGACTAGAAAGAAGAGAATGGAGCAGAGCTTGAAAAACAATGCCATAAAGAGTAAATTGGATACACTAGAAAAAAGGACACAAACAGAGAAAGGATAAGACAGAGTGAACCAAGCCTTTAAGATGCGTAAGTGCAAGTTAAGATTTAAGATGTTCTATAAATGTTTTATTGAGTGACTGAAAGAACGAATGCATAATATCAGAGTTCCTACACTTCACTGCATTTGAGAATAGACACATAATGACAGAATAGTAAAAGGGGATTGAAGGTCAGAGTTAAGAGGCCCTTAAGGGATACATTTAAGCTGAAACAACCAAGAGTTCTTTGGGAGTGGTGCAGAAAAACTGAACATTGTGTTGTATTGCTGTTGAAAACTCCCAAGAAGTTTTGGCCAATGCTGGCAACCATGCAATGTATTAAAGAGTGATAGCCACATTGTGCCTCTCGGAATCATTCAGGTGGCTGGATTAAAAGGGGGTGTACCATTTAGTAAACTCTTTTACCAGCTGTCTCTATGTGTGAATTTTGAAGCTGCCAAACCAGACACAAATGGTGCATTGGACTTTACAGTCGCACAAGCCCAGTAAGCTGCTATCGCAGATGTGCTATGTTTGAACAATATTCACGGTGGCTAGAGGGCAGCTGACTTCCTCAGAGGATGCTGGGTACAACAGCTACTGGTGACAGCAATAGAATCAGATAGGTTCTGCCCTGCAGTTTTTAAATGCTGCCTGCTTTAAAAAGCAGAGCCTCCAAAGAATGCAGGAGCTAACAAGTTTGCAAAGGAAATGCACTTGCAATATGCAAACCAGAGCAGCTGGGTATCCAACTGTGTAAAGAAGCAGAGAGGGCTCTTCTATTCCCTCAAACTGATATTACTCACCCGGGTTTTATAGAGTCAAAAGCATATGCTTAAATATAATTACTCAACAATTCAGACCAATGTCCACATCACAGCCACATAAATGGGATATTTCATTCCACCTAGGTGGTGACAATGTGACTCTTTTGCCTGGGTATTTCTGATGAGTCTTATAAACCAGTGGCTCAAGGGGCAACATTATGAAATTAATTTGAAAAACAAGATATTTCATACATACACAATATATGTAACTCTCTGTATAAGTAAATAAAACAAATCACCATCTAGATTAAGAAAGAACATCGCCAGTACAACTCACATCTCTCCTCTATGGCTTCATGTTGGTAACCCCCAGGACAAGCTGCATAATTTGAGGGACCCAGGGCAAAATGCAAGGTCCCTTGTTCAAAATTATTAAGGATTTCTAGACAGTGACAACACAACATGGAACCACACCCAGGGTCCTTCTAAACTCAGGGCTCTGTGTCACAGGTCACATTCCCATGAAATTGGTCTGGTAGTTTCCCCACTCAGTACTCAAACAGGGAGAATTACTCTGGATTTTCTAGATATGAATGCAATAGTTTTTGTCAGCTTTGCTCAATATATATTAATTAAATATCATGTGTTTGAAATTTATAAACATGCCATATATCTGAAATCATGTTTTTGAGATTCATCCATGTTGCTCTATAAAGTTGTCATTAATGTATTTTTATTGCTTATGTTATACTAATTAACATACTATATATTTAAACATTTTCCTACTGAAGAACATTCAGGTTGTATCCAGTTTTCATGTTTGTTTCTACAAGAAACAATGCCTTCAGGAAAATGTTTTCAAATGTCTACTGGGAGTCCATGTTTAGAGTTTCATGTGTTTTAGGTATGTTTCTCCTAAACAGCATAGAACTCCACCGGGTTTTCATCAAGTCTGACAATCTGACTTGTTACTAGTGAAAATGGTCCATTTACATTTATGTGGTTATTGGTATATTTTGATTCATTTCTATCACCTTACTCTATGCTTTATATTTGTCCTCCTCCATGTTTCTTTTTTCCTCCTATCTTAACTTGATTTTCATTTCAATTTTTCTCTACTGCTTTAGTTGAATTCTTTCTTATTCTGTCCTTGGAATTTTAGCATATCTAAATATCAATGTCTCAGGTTAATCATCATATCTTAATTATCTAATCAAATAATGCTGAAACTATAGAATGTTTTAACTTATGTCACCTTCCTACAAATTTATAAGCTAATGTCATTCAGTATTTTAGTTCTGTCTTATTATTTTGTCCTATAAAATAGACATTGCTAATATTATTTTATACTGTCAGTAATTATTTAGCTTTATCTACATGTTTATCCATTTCTTGGCTCACATTTCTTCTTACATATCAGACATTCCTTCTAGAGTCATTTTTATTTCATCCAAAGTATAGCTTTTAGAAGTTCTTTTGGTTAGCATCTTATGATAGAAAATCGCAGTTTTGTTTAAAGACCTATTTGGTTCTGTTTCCCAAAATACAGTTTTACTGGCTAAACAACTTAAGATTGACAGATACTCCATCTCAACACAGCATTCAAGCTGTGGCATGGTGTTTCCATTAATCTAATTTTTGTTTCTTTCTAGAAAAGAGAATAATTTTTAAATTGTCTTTTTGTCTTTGGTATACCCCCTGTGCCACCACAATGTATATAGGTGTAAATTTCCTTTAATTTTTTTGTTTGGAATAAATTTTGCCCACATCTCTGCTGATTCAAATCTATCATCAGTTCTGAAAACATCTCAGCCACTATACATCCAAATATTGCTTCCTTATTCTCTCTGTTGTCTCAAATTTAAAATGTTAGATCTTCTCATTATAACCCCTGTGTCTCTTACGTTAATTTTCCATTGTCAGTCTCCTTTTTCTGTAAGCCTTATTCTGGTTTATTTCTTCACATTTATCTCCTATTTACTAGTTCTCTCTTTAGCCATGTCTACTTACTGCTAAATTATTCATGATTTTATTGCAATAAATGCATTTTTCATTTTAAGGGTGTTACTGTCTTTTTAGAAGCCAAATGAGTCCAAAACTAAAAACTAAGAGTGATTGATATATATATATATATATATATATTTTTTTTTTTTTTTTTCTCTCTCCAATTTTAGCAGTTGACTATTGACTCTTGTCTAAAAGGAAGCTTTCCAGGCATGACTTGCTGAGGAATGGGACCAAGAGGCTAGTCTTTTTATTCTCATTTTAACCAATTAGCCAGGACAGTGTTAATTATCTCATGTTGATGACAGGTCTATTGTCTCAGACTATATCAATAAATGGCATAGAAAAGGAAAGCCCTTTGCATGTTGTTAGTGTGGTCCATGGTACTTTTGTTTCTGCTTTCACTTTGGGGCAGGTAACAAACTGCTTAGAATTCAGCCAGTGCTTAAATGAAAAGGGAGCAGATCCTCAATGAAGTCTAGGCAGATACAAATGGGTGCTTGAATATGTCAATGCAGATTAGAGAGCAATATAGAAATAATATAGCAAAGAAGTGAGGAGGAGGAAAAAGAAAAAAACTAAGGTAGGAATACAGATGGACTGCTTACTCAGTTCTAGTGGCCTGATGTCAGTGAATTTGTGATGGAGCTGTTAAAACCACAAACCACCAGCATAGACTTTTTTTTTTTCCCTGAGATGAAATCTCGTTCTGTCACCCAGGCTGGGTACAGTGGTGTGAACTTGGTTCACTCTAACCTACTCCTCTCAGGTTCAAGCAATTCTCTTGCCTCAGCTTCCCAATTAGCTCAGACTACAGGTGCCCTCAACCATGCCTGGCTAATTGTTGTATTTATAGTAGAGATGGGATTTCACCATGTTGGCCAGGGTGGTCTTGAACTCCTGACCTCTCTGCCAACTTTCTTCAAAAGCTTTCTATACTCTTAGACTGTATGTCTGTGTACAAGGTTCTCTCTCTCTCTCTCTCTCTCTCTCTCTCTCTCTCTCTCTCTCTCTGTGTATCCTATAATTTATAGCATACATATTTTAAACCTAAACTATATGATATACTTGATTATCATACTTGATATTTAATAATACTCTAGGCTCTGAATGTGGTAGAGACACAGTTTGCCAATTACATTTTTAGCAGTCATACCAAAGAATGAATATTTCATAAGAAACCTAAAGAAATTACTTTTTGAAGGCCAGGCACGGTGGCTCACGCCTGTAATCCCAGCATTTTGGGAGGCCGAGGCAGGTGGATCACAAGGTCAAGAGATCGAGACCATCCTGGCCAACATGGTGAAACCCCGTCTTTACTAAAAATACAAAAAATTAGCTGGGCATGGTGGCGCATGCCTGTAATCCCAGCTACTCAGGAGGCTGAGGCAGGAGAATTGCCTGAACCCAGGAGGTGGAGGTTGCGGTGAGCCGAG
>CAUYOR010101374.1:0-10398 GCA_963573925.1 Callimico goeldii
TTACTCTTTTTTCTCTAATCTTGTCTTCTCATTTCATTAAGTTGGTCTTCAATCTCTGATATCTTGTCTTTTGCTTGATCAATTCAACTGTTAAAACCTGTGCATACTTCACAGAGTTCTCGTATTGTATTCTTCAGTTCCATTAATTCATTTATATTCCTCTGTAGATTGTCTATTCTCGTTAGGATTTCGTCAAATCTTTTTTCAAGGTTCTTAGTTTCTTTACATTGGGCTAGAACATGTTCTTTTATCTCACAGAAATTTCTTATTATCCACCTTCTGAAGCCTAATTCTGTTAATGGAACACATTCGTTCTCCATCAAGTCTTGTTCCCTTGTTGATGAGGAACTATGATCCCTGTAGAGGGAGAGGCATTCTGATTTTGGGTATTCTCAGCCTTTTTATGCTGGTTTCTTCCCATCATTATAAATTTATCCACCTGTCGTCTTTGTAATTACCAACTTTCAGATTAGGCCTCTGAGTGGATGTCCAACTTGTTGATTCCCAGCACTGGAATCTGAGCAACCCACTGCGCCAGCTAAAACAGCAGCGTTAAGATTCATGGTGCTTTTCTGCCCGGGAATCTCTGGTCTGGCTTCCTTCTTGAGTCCCTTTTTCAATCAGCTGAATAGGTGACTCTGCCTTCCCGGAGCTCCAAACGTCGACCAAAAGGAGACCCAGTCCCGTTTACTCTGCACCAAGAACCGCCACACTGGAGCACCAGCAAAACCACCATGCTGGCGACCCATGGGGCTCTTCCACTGGGAATCTCCTGGTCTGTGAGCAACAAAAATTTGTCTGAAAGTGTGGCATCCTCTCATTCTCTGAGCTTCCACTGGGAGCTACAATCCTGAGCTGCTAGTAATCAGCCATCTTGGATCCTAATTCCAAAAATGCAGTCTTTAGAGATATTTCTATATCCCACATAGCACCATGACTAAATACAGAGACTGTTGGCTGGGCGTGGTGGCTCACACTTGTAATCCCAGCACTTTGGGAGCATGAGGTGGGTGGATCACAAGGTCAGGAGTTCAAGACCAGCCTGGCCAACATGGTAAAAACCCATCTCTACTAAAAATACACAAAAAAATTACCTGGGTGTGGTGGCAGGCACTTGTAATCCCAGCTACTAGGGAGGCTGAGGCAGGAGAATTGCTTGAACTCAGGAGACGGAGGTTGCAGTGAGCCAAGATTGTGCTATTGCACTCCAGCCTGGGTGACAGAGCTAGACTCCACCTCAAAAAAAAAAAAGAAAGAAAAGAAAGAAACTGTTGAGATAACTTAAATGTGCATGGCAACCTGGACCAAAAAGTTGAAGAGTTATGCTTCAGTGGCCAGTCTTTCTGGGGTGGACAAACCATTGAAATTGGTCTTTGAAATCCCATTTGATTAAAGTAGCTTATGCTGAAAGAGAGTTTGAATCAACAAGGTGGAATGGCCCCCTTAATACTCTTAATGGAATATCGTTTCAATTTCATATGAAATGTTAGGCTTAGCTATTCGTTTTTATCAACAGTCCATCTAGACCAGTAGGCAACAAGATACCAGTAACAGGGGTAGCTGTAATCCAGAAAAGCTACTACATTATTCATACTGGTTTGATTAATAGTCTGCTTTGAAATCTAATCTCCATCACAGATATCTATTGATAACCTCTATGCTTTCAGCAATATGCTCAATTGTGTAAGACTATATCAGAGTCACAAAGAAATGTTGAGAATTTAACTTTCCACTGAGCCCAAAAATAGTGTCTTGTTTTAAAACTACAGAATGGCTGAGTTTTGTGGAAGTTCAATGACTTGCTCAAGGCAACCTCACTCATTAAAGACAGAGCCAAATTGGTTTTTCATTTGGATCATCCTGCCTTAGACTCTCAAGCTTATTCATTCAATTTCATTGAGCACCTACTGTGCACAGCATTACAGGTCTAGACACTGCTTTCATTGCACAAATCATTATTCAGCTACTATTGCCTTACAGTAATCTTCTTTATAAGAAAACAAGGTAAACCATAAATCCATACAGATCCAGAGACAATATCAGCTTTTACACTGTTGTTTTTCAAGAGCTTCCGAAAACCTATTATGAATCACTCTGTGCTTAACTGTCAGCGGCCAGATTATTCTCTGTGATGTTGAACCATCCCTTAGAAATTAAATGACCGAGGCTAAGTCATATCCTGTGCCTTCTAAATGAAGCTTTTCTGGCTTTTGTTTAGAGTTCTTAAGAAGGGCCAGATAAGGCAAGGAAATATTATAGCCCACACCATCCTATCTCACATCAATGTCAAGTAAATACCTAGAATAAGCTCCAGAATACCCTTTGCTTTGTTATTATTGGAAATGTGCTTCACCAGCATTTGTTCTTCCAATATCACTCATCCTTTGATAACACAGACCACGTCTAAGATAGAAAACTGCTCCCAGAGTGCTACCCTTGAAGTAGAACACTGCCATTCTTTTATCTGTTTTAAAGATGAAACTGAGAACGTGACTGTCCCCATGATGGTTTGTCCTGAGAGGATTTGTGATGGGAGTCAAAGGCTAAATGCAGTGTTGGACTTTACACCATTATGCTATTTTGAGGGAGTATGTGTTCTAAAAGGAACACTAATTGGAACAGAACTACTATTGGGACCCTCTTCTCTCCCATGCAAAAATGTCAATAATCTATTCTCCATGAATTCTGTTTAATTTACTAAACATACATGAAGTTAGCGGCAGCATATAAAAAAGCGTATACAGAAGGAAGTGTAAGTGGTTCTTGATTCAGATGAAAATATCTTAAAGCAATAAGTGTTTTTAATACCTTCTGTTCTAGCCTGAAACGTTGTTCTAAGAAAGTTTTCTCTCTGACTAAAAAAAGTCATAGATTCGTTAGAGGAATTGACAGATTCAGAAAGAAGACAGAAAAAGTAATCATGATTAGCCACATAAGCTAATGTCAACAACTCTGTAGTGTAATAGTCCTCCAAATCTCCGTCAATCAAAATACTGACAAAAGGTAGAACAGAAATGCATTTCAGGTTAGGTTTTATCAAAATTGTATTCTAAAGCCTCGTGGTATCAGACCACCTACAAGTTTGGTAGTAAACCAAATAAATCTAGTCGTTTTCTACAGAACAGAGCATCACTATCACATTCCTTAGGGGCCTTTTTCCTACTTTAATTGTCCTCGTACCTTATGCCTCTCAAATGGAACACTCAGATCTAGAAATGTATTACAGAGTTGTGATTGTCAGATTGTGCTGAAAAGCCACAAGGACCAGGTTGGCTGGTTTATTTACTTTTCTGTCTGTATCTGACCAATAAGTATTCCTGCTATGTGTGACTGTTGTAACTCGCCCCATCTGCAGGGCATGTTCACCAACACCTGAACTGGTCTATACCTTGTACAGTAAGACAAGTCTATTAATCATGCTCTTGGTTATGGTGACAATGTTCAGCTGCCATAGAGGTTTCTGAACACTTCCCTCAACTTCTGTGTTCACCACGTCATGACCAGGAAGCATGTTTTGAGTAGCAGCAGCAGAATAAAGTCCAGTTGAACTATAATATCTTTGGTACTTCCTTGAGAGATAATCACCTTGGCGGCCAGCCATTCAGAAAAAGCTGCAACTTGAATTATCAACAATTCTCATCTGTCTCATTTTTCTTCCTACAATCTTCCCACTGCTCTCTCTGCTTGGGTTGCACGTGGACCTGTTCCAGCAAGATGTGGCTCCTGCAGGGATCGCACCAGGCTAAGTGGCAGCATATGAACTGCATCTGTGCAGTTAGACCTAGACAGTCATGATATGTGGTTGATTCACACTAACCTCGAGGAAACGTCAAAACTGAAAAACTGGTCCCCTCTTCTGCATACTCAAATGAAGCACTAAGAAAGACAGAGGGATGTGTATGAAACATAAGAGGATGATGTATGACTAGTGTATTTGTGGTATGCAGATTGGTTATTCATAAGTATTTAGGCTTGTTCTCATGGTTAAATATGACCCTTAAACCCATGCTTAGTTGGAAATTTCTTCCTTCTTGAGATATACACTAACTCCATTATCAGAAATTAATGGGGTTTCATTTAATGAGAATTTACCATATTGCTAGAGCTATAATTAGGAAGCTATTGAATTAATTAACATATCAGTGTTCAGAAAATAATCTTTTTAAGAGGGTCACTGAAATATACCCACGCTGCCACAAACAACTTCTTGTGACTTCAGGCAAGTAACCATACCTGCGTGTAACGATTATACCACCAGTGTCTGTGGACTTTCTGCAGGCCAGTCAATGTGCTAAGAGCTCTGTGTGCCTCATATTGGTGACTCTGGGAGGCAAGGTGACAGATACTAGTGAGGATGCAGAGCCTTAGATATAAGAAGAAGCTCATGATCAAGCTGCTAGAAAGACGGAGAGTTGGGATCTGAACATCTGTGTTCATAGTTCCAACTCTTCTCCACCGCATTATAATACCCCGTATATCACCAAGAGAGACTACTGAAAGTCATTAAGGTCATGGCAGTCGTCACTTAAAACCTTTTCATGGGTTCCCATGATGCTGAAATAAAATCTTAGTTGCTCATGCTGGCCTACAGGCCCTGCCTGGTCTAGCTGTGCCACCTGGCCACCCTCAGCCTACTTCTCTCTTCTTGTACACAGGGCTCTGGCCATGCTGGCCCACAGCCTTTGCACCTGCAGTTCCTCCACATGGGAAGTGTTAATGGTGCCAGGCACCCTGCCTTTCATATGGGGGAGAGTTCAAGAAGTATCTGCCATTTAACTGCTTTGAGCTTCTCCACATAGATATTTGCATCCTCCCTCCCTCCAAGAAGACCCTCAAGAGAGGCCACTTGGAAATAGTCCCCAGATAAAAGTGGTGTGAAGACCCGATATCAGAGCCCCTCCATTCTCCTGCTTGATAGCAGATAACACTAAAAATTAGACCAAAGGATCTGCCAGAGAACTTACCACATGGCCCTTCAAATAGGCCTACAGCTTAGTGCTACAAAAACTTGCACAAGTCATTGGCAAAGTGGGTGAGGAGTGACTTAGCCTGGTTACACTGAGAGCCCCAGGATGTCCAACAATTTCCAAAGTTTTGACTTCATTCTGAAGCACAGACCAACTGGCAGATACAATAGCATGTGTCCTGCATTTGGGCTCACTTTGCTTTTATCTTATTTAATTTGCAGTAATAGTGGCTGAAACTAATTTCTTGACAGTAAATATCACAGCTGTTGTGGAGAACATTAATTGCACACTATCACGTTACCCTCCTTTCTTGGATCTGTTTATGTGTAATCTGTTTGCAAGTTCTATGACTGAATATTAAGGGAATGCAATGTGAAATAATCTAACCAAACACATTGGAAACATTTGTACTGAAATGGCTGGGTGGTTTGGGGTATGGAAATATTCTTGTCTGTGGCAGACATTGAAAAAGTGCTTTTGAAAAGCGCTGCCCCAGAAGTCTTCATGCTGAGTGAAATATGGGTAATTTTTCTTTGGGGGATCAATGAAATAACTATTTTCAAAATGACTTTATATTGACTGAAAGGTCAGAAATGCCCTAGGCATTGATCCTGTGTCCATAATCACTTTTTGTTTAATAAGTTAAGCGGCCCTACACAGCTGAATGCAAAGAAATCCAGTTCATCATTTAAAGAAAATATTTTCAAAGCATTTGACATCCCCTCACTCGCATTGCCTGCTGGAGTCTCACTGGGAATGCCTTTCTTTGCCTAGGAAGTGGACCTCTACAGAATGAACAGCCAGGACAAGCTGGGCCTCACTGTGTGCTACCGGACGGACGACGAAGATGACATTGGGATTTATATCAGTGAGGTACAAAGGCTGATTTTGTTCTTGTAACTATCATATCAACACCAAAAGGTTTTTTTTCTATGTTCACCAACCCTAACCCACCTCATCAAGAACTCTTGGGAAAGACACAGACAAATTATTCTGTCCCCCTCATCACACTCCATGGCATTGCATCTTTCCACAGAGGTTAAGTCCTAATGTCAGTACTTACAGCAAAATTACCCTTGAGAAGCCTGCAAATCAGCCATAAAATGGAGCCATTTACATGATTTTGTGTGTTTAGCCCTGAGGGAATGGCAGATTCACATTTCCCAACTCATGTTCATGGAGTGGAATGGGGGATAGAATCACTTACACTTTTTAAAGTCTCTCTCTCTCTCTCACTCTTTTTTTTTCTCCTGAAGTATATATAGTTGAGTTCATTTAAGTTAAATGTGATTTTTATGCACTTATCAAACTACATAGATGCACACTGTTTTGATTTTCCTTAAGAAGATAATACAAAGCAACTGATTTTAGTATGGAAACTTTACAGTACACACCTATCCTTGCGAGCACAGAAACCCAATTTTGTCAGGAAATAAAATCTGTCACTACAGAATGAACTACTAGACTTAATAATTATCTTTTTGGTTGGTTGTATGTCATCCACCAAGCTTAACTTGTTAGCCCAGCCTTTCTGCATCTGGGGGCATCCCTCCCCTCATCAGTCCCCCTTGTCTCAATTATATTTTTAAAGTTATTTTCCAGATTTTAATACAAGTATTTTGTATAAAATAAGGTATGGTTGCTAGTTAACATAATGAAGGGTTATGATTCATTTGATTTTAATAATCATGCATACAAAAAAGTCAGCTGTGCCCCCTCAGCCCCCTCAGATTGGCAGAGCCTGCACCCTCTGCTGTGTAACAGGGTCGCTATGCAGGGATCCAAGAACTGGCCCTACAAAGGGCTTAGAAGCAGATCAGCTCATATTTGCCTCTCCTTACAAGACACTAAGTCTTGTTTATTTCTGTGTAAAACACACACACAGGGATGAGCATGACTGTGTGTTAGAGATGGCTTTGGAAAGTGCTGTTGCTTATTTTCATGCATGTCTGGGTTTGTGCTGAGATGGTCCGTGTGTGTTTCAGATTGACCCCAACAGCATTGCAGCCAAGGATGGGCGCATCCGAGAAGGAGATCGCATTATCCAGGTAAGTCCACCTCCAAACAGTGACCTCATAATGTGCCTGAAGAACAAACTGGTTCTAATGATAGGTCTAAGGTTGAAAATGCAGGAGCGGTTAAAGAACAGGGATCACAAACGCAGATGTGTAGTGAGGCCAGACAAGTTAAGCTAATTGTGAGGCTAACTCTGAGTCCTAAGATGCAACAGGGAGTGGTAAGGACTGAGACAAACTAGATGGGGCACGTTCTCTCAAAAGACGGCCTTGCAGAATTTGAGCCAGTTCACCTCATTTTCTTTCCTTCTGTTTGGATCAAAACAAGTATCACTGAGCCAAAATCAGACCAACAGTTTACAACTTGTGAACTAAAATAATTCTCATTTTAGATTACTCTGAAAGATTAACTTTGGACCAAGTGTTTCAGGGTCTCGTCCATAAAATGGGAACATTTTTGGCAAATTTAGCAGAATCGATTGAAAAGTCTTATATTTTCTGATTCAACATCTAATACTGGAAATGCTTCTAAGGGTAATTACTTGACCTCAAGCCCTGTTGTTCCTTCTAGTCCAAATGAGACCATTCATATCTCTCTTTGGCTACAACCTTCTTTAATCTCACAGAATTGAGATTCTTGGCTTCACTGTCCCCGCAAGGCTTAGCTTTCTACCTTTTCTGATCTGTATCCTCTCATTCCTAATTCACTGTGTTTTTCTCATTTCATATCTCACTATGAGTCATTTTGATTTCCTTCTCCCACTGCCCGTTCTGGGTTTCTCTTGTCTTCTGCCAGAACCTGTGCTGCTCAGGATCACTTACCCTAGGAAAGTGACCCAGACCTTCACACCTGAAGGATCAGGGTCTTCAGGGTCCTCAGCACTGCTGCCTTCTTGTTGTTGCTGGAGTTTTCTATTAACCTTTACTACTGAGAATGGAAGTTCTCAGAGATACTCCAAGGAAAACCCTGGGTTCCAGACACAATCCTCCCTGCCTCCACTGTGTCACAGCAAGCCCATTTCCCCTTGGTAATTGAGGGCAATCACTCCAACCAACACAGTCATCCCTTTTACTGCTTGTTGGCTCACTGGTGTAAGGAGGCATGTGGAAGGCTCCACTTCCAATTCAGTGAAACCATTGCTGTGTCCCCTGGAGGCGGCGTCCCACCAGGACTAAGACCGCCAAACCAGCAAAGCTCAAAGTCACAAGGACATGCAAGTGGGTTATCAAGTGTGATAGTGACAGTGTCATGCCCACTTGACCCTCTGCCTGGCCTAAAGAAGTTAAAGTGTCAAACTGGGGGCACAAAACACCATGTATAATTCCCTTCCCTTTTCTTAACCTCAGTTTCCATAATGTTCACATCATACCCATTGGTGCTTTTTCTTCTATATTATCCAAAAAAGTTGACATACACTCCTGCCTGAATATGATGTCTAATTGCTTCCATGTTCCCTCTCTACAACATTATGATTTTTTCTCAGTGCTGTCTTGTGGAGGTCCAGCCCCTTCTGTTCACACTTCTCCATCACAGTCACCTCATGAACTACACTCATGGAGCCTCCCTCATAGACCATTGGTCTGAGCAAGACCTTTCCTTCCCAAAATCAGTATTCTTTCCCAGCTACAGGGAAGGTTTATGTTCCAGCTGTGAGTGGGTGACAAATGCAGGCCTGAAATAAAGTAGAATGATTTTTACACCATCTAATCATGCTATTTATCTCCCCATTCCCTTTATTTATTTATTTTTTAAGATTAATGGAATAGAGGTGCAGAACCGTGAAGAGGCTGTGGCTCTTCTAACCAGTGAAGAAAATAAAAACTTTTCATTGCTGATTGCAAGACCTGAACTCCAGGTAAATTGACTTCCTAAAAGATGAAACTGGGTCTGTATTTCTAAAATCAAAAGCTCAGGTTCCCAGGCCTGCCAAAGATCACCTGAGTATTGGCTATGAACTTGAAGGTGCTTTGTACCCTGGAAAGGTAATCAAACTTGCTGTGACTTAGAATCCACTTTATGATCTAGCTATTTAAGGTTGGTTATATACCCACCCTGGCATATATACTGCAGGCTCACCAGTTTTGTTAATGCAGGGATCATAGGGAGGGGAAAAGAAACAGAATGAAATAGAAAACACAGCTGGAATCATGACCGTCAAGACGTTTGACTTCCCAAGGGCTGACAAATGTACCAGCCTTGATCTGTGTGGGTTCCATTTACTATAGCAGAGTATGGGGAATTAAAAATTTCCCTTTCAAAAACAAAATATTGAGTGATAAATAATAATTAAAACTGATATGACCACCGAGTAAGTAAGTGCTAGGCCCTCCATGGAGCACTTTACACACAGGACAGCCTTCCCAGGATATGAAGTTTCCAGAGGTTCAAAAGTTACCCAGAAAGGCCCAGAGGAGGGTGGTGGAGCAGGGAGGGGTTCAGACCCAAGTACTCTGATTCAGAAACCACTGTTGTAATAACTCCTTCCACAGAAGGAATCATGAACTCTCCCAGGTAGCACTGTTGATCCACTTAGAATGGCTCCATCAACACATCTAGGGCAGTCCTAGTAGATCTCTTTAGGTACATGTATAAGTCAGTTTTCATGCTGCTGATAAAGACATACTCAAGACTGGGTAATTTATAAAGAAAAAGAGGTTTAACGGACTCACAGTTCCACATGGCTGGGGAGGCCTCAAAATCATGGTGGAAGGCAGAAGGCCTATCTTATATGGTAGCAGGGAAGAGATTGAGAGCCAAGCGAAAGGGGTTGCCCCTTATAAAACTATCAGATCTCATGAGACTTAATCACAACCATGAGAACAGTATGGGGGAAACTGCCCCCATTATTCAGTTATCTCCCATGAGTTCCCTCACATAACACATGGGAATTATGGGAGCTACAATCCAAGGTGAGATTTGGGTGGGAACACAGCCAAACCATGAGTATGGAACCCAATTGAAAAAGTCACCTAGGGACAGCAGCATACGAGGCATCTGATTCTGCACAGATGGGAGCCTCATGAGCTCAAAGGGAACTTCAGCAACGATCTCACACATAGTCACTGACTTTTAAAGGGCCAGATAGTAAATGCTTGACTTGGGGGACCATACCGTCTCTGCCATGACTGCCAGACTCTGCCACTCTAGTGCAGTATGTCAACGAATGGGCATGGCTGTGTTTTGATTAAAGTTCCTTTTTTTTTTTGAGACGGAGTTTCACTCTTGTTACCCAGGCTGGAGTGCAATGGCGCGATCTCGGCTCACCGCAACCTCTGCCTCCTGGGTTCAGGCAATTCTCTGGCCTCAGCCTCCCAAGTAGCTGGGATTACAGGCACGCGCCACCATGCCCAGCTAATTTTTTGTATCTTTAGTAGAGACGGGGTTTCACTATTTTGACCAGAATGGTCTCGATCTC
>CAUYOR010101375.1:0-28334 GCA_963573925.1 Callimico goeldii
GCTAATTTTTTGTATCTTTAGTAGAGACGGGGTTTCACTATTTTGACCAGAATGGTCTCGATCTCATGACCTCGTGATCCACCCGCCTCGGCCTCCCAAAGTGCTGGGATTACAGGCTTGAGCCACCGCGCCCGGCCAGCTTATTTCTTTTTAGTGTTGAATAATATTCCCTTATCTGGATGTATCACAGCTTATCCATTTGTTTATCTACTGATGGACATACTCACTTATTTATCTACTGACAGAAATATTGGTTGCTTCCAAAAATATTGGAAATTATGAATAAAGCTGCTATAAACATCTGTGGGCAGGTGTCTTAGTCTGCTTTCTGCTGCGGCAACAGCCTACTACAGACTGGGTAAAATTCAAAAACAATAGAATTTTATTTGGCTCATGATTTTGTAGGCTGGCAAGTTCAAGAGCATGGCATTGGCATCTGGTAAGGGCCTTAGAGCTGCATCATCTCATGGTGGAAGGTAAAAGGGCAGAAAGGCACACACAGGAGTGAGAGGGAAAGATGGCCAAACTCATGCTTTTTCTTCTTTTTTTTTAGAGATAGAGTTTTGCTCTGTCACGCAGGCTGGAGTGTAGCGGCATAATCGTAGCTCATTGTAACCTCAGTGCCTAGACTCAGGTGATCCTTCTGCCTCAGCTTCCTGGGTAGGTGGAACTATAGGTGCATGCCACCACATGCAGCTAATTTTTTTCTTTAATTTTTTGTAGAGACAAGGTTATATTGCCCAATCTGGTCTTGAGCTCCTGGCCTCAAGCAATTACTCCTTGACCTCCCAAAGTGCTGAGTTTATAGACGTGAGTCACTGCATCTGGCCAAAATCATTCTTTTATTGGGAACCCATTCCCATGATACCTAACCCATTCCTGAGCTAATGGCATTCATTCATAAAAATCACCTCTTAAAGGTCTCACCACTCAACACTGTTGCATTGCCTTGGAGGAAATTTTCAACACATGAACTTTTGGGACTTATCTATACCATAGGAACAGATTTTTGTGTGGACGTGAGTTTTCAGTTCATTTGGGTAAACGCCAAAGGGCATGAGTACTGGATTGTGTGTTAAAAATATGTTTGGTTTTGCAGGAAACCACCACACTCACTTCCAAAGTGACTACAGTATTTTGCACTCCTGCCTGCAATGGATGCAAGTTCCTGTTGCTTCACGGCCTTGTCAGTGTTCTTGATTTTGGCCGTTCTAATGGAGGGATAGCGGTATCTTGTTTTAATTTGCATTTCCCCGACGATACGACGCTCAGCATCTGCTCAAATGCTTACTTGTCATTCGCACATCTTCTTTGGTGAGACGTCTGTTGCAGTCTTTGGCCCTTTTTACATTTCTTTATTTTCAATTGACACGTAATAATTGCACATACGAATGAGGCACATGTGATATTTCAATACATGTTTACAATGTGTAATGATCAAATGAGGGTCTGGTTTTTAGCTGGGTTGTTTACTTTTTGATTACTTCATTTGAAGAATTCTTTGTATGTTTTGGATAACAGCCCGTTAGATAGTCTTTTGTAAATATTTTCTCCTAGTGTGGTTTCTGTCTTTATTCTCTTGACAGTGTCTTTCACCGAGTAGAAAGTTTTAATTTTAACAAAAGTTCAGATATTAATTCTTCCTTTCAAGGATTGTCCCATTGATGTTGTATCTGAAAAGCCATTGCCAAAACCTGGGTCACCTAGATGTTTTCCTATATTATCTTCTAGGAGTATTACACTTCTAAAAGTTGTTACAGTTTTGCATTTTGTATTTAGCTTTATGTTCCATTTTGAGTTAATTTTTGTAAAGTCTGTGTCTAGACTATTTTCTTTTCTTTTTTCTTCCTGCGGATGTCTACCTATTCCAGTATCACGTGTTGAAAAGGCTATCTTTTCTCCATTGTATTGCCTTTGCTTCTCTGTCAAAGATCAGTTGACTATATTTTTATGAGTCTATTTCTGGGTTCTCTATTCTGTTCCATTGATGTATTTGCCTTTTTTCCCCCTGATATCACACATATTTTTCCTTTTTTTTTTTTTTTTAAGATGGAGTTTCGCTCTTGTTGCCCAGGCTGGAGTGGAGGGCAATGGCACGATCTCGGCTCACCGCAACCTCTGCCTCCCAGGTTCAAGCAATTCTCCTTCCTCAGCCTCCAAGTAGCTGAGATTACAGGCATGTGCCACCATGCCTGGCTAATTTTGTATTTTTAGTAGAAATGGGGTTTCTCCATGTTGGTCAAGCTGGTCTTCAACTCCCAACCTCAGTGATCCGCCCATCTCCACCTCCTAAAGTTCTGGGATTACAGGCGTGAGCCACCGATTCTGGCCCGATATCACACATCTTAATTATTGAAGTAAAGTCTGGTAATATCAGACCCTCGACTCTTTTCTTCTCCTTCAATATTGTGTTAGCTACTCTGGTTCTTTTGCCTCTCTGTCTAAACTTTATAATCAGTTTGCCAATATCCACAAAATAACATGTTGAGATTTTAATTGGCATTTAATTGACTCTGTAGATAAAGGTTGCTTTTCTTTTTGAATGGTGAGCTTTTACTCAGCTACTTTTTTTTTTTTTTTTTTTTGAGACAGGATCTCACTTTGTCACCCAGGCTGGAGTGCAGTGGCATGATCTCGGGAACCCTCCCTCTCCAGGGCTCAAACGATTCTTCCCACCTCAGCCCTCCAAGTATCGGGGACTACAGGCATGTGCCACCATGCCTGGCTAATTTTGTGTGTGTTTTTGGTAGAGACGGGGTTTCACCATGTTGCCCAGGCTTGTGTCAAATGTCTGAGCTCAAGAGACCCTCCCGAATTGGCCTCCGAAAGTGCCCCTTTACAGGTGTGAGCTACCACACCTGGTCTCAGATACCTAGTTTAATTATCTTTTTAGTCATAGTAATTTTTTTTTTTTTTTTGAGACGGAGTCTCGCTCTGTCTCCCAGACTGGAGTGCAGTGGCACAGTCTCGGCTCACTGCAACCTCCACATCCGGGTTCAAGCAATTCTCCTGCCTCAGCCTCCTAAGTAGCTGGGATTATAGGCACGCGCCACTATGCCCGGCTAATTTTTTGTATTTTTTAAAATTAGAGATGGGCTTTCAGCATGCTGACCAGTCTGGTCTTGAACTCCTGACCTCATGATCCGCCCACCTCGGCCTCCCAAAGTGCTGGGATAAGAGGTATGAACCGCCGTGCCCAGACAGTCATAGTAATTTTTAAATGGATTATTTTGGTGTTTCTGTGTAGACGATATTGTCCAGAAGCAGTGAGTATTTAGTCTCTTCCCATTTCACTTTCCCTCTCTTTCTCCCTCTCTCTTGCTCTTATAACATTGTCTGGGATCAACAGTAAAACCTGGTGGTGATTTTTGTTCACTCCATTTATTTAGCAGAATTTACTGAGCTCCCACTATGTATTAGGCATAATTTTACCTGCCGAGGATACAGCTGTGAAAAAGAGAGTCAGAGTACCTGCCCTGATGAAAACTGTACTTTGGTTTGGAGCAGGAAAAGACAGAAAAAAAAAATAAATGAACATATAATTTCAGGTAGTATCATGAAGAAAAATCGAGCAGAAGAAAGAGAAAGTTTTATTTATCCATTTTGTGTTGCTATAAGGGAACTTTAACCTGAGGTTGAGTAATTTATCAAGAAAAGAGGTTTATTTGGCTCATGGTTCTGCACACTCTACAAGAAGCATGCCGTAAGCATCAGCTTCTGGCAAAGGCTTCGGGAGGCTTCCACTCATAGCCAAAGGTGAAGGGGGAGCAGGCCTGTCACATGGTGAGACAGGGAGCAAGAGTGAGAGGAGGAGGTGCCGTGCTCTTTTAAACTCCCAGCCTTCATGAGAACTAAGAGTGAGAACTCAGTCATCACTGAGGGGATGGACCCCCATCATTCATGAGGGATCTGCCCCCATGACCCAGACACCTCCCACCAGGCCCTGACTTCAACTATAGGGCTCCAATTTTGACATGAGATTTGAAGAGGACAAATATCCAGACTATAGCAACATTATATCCATTTTTCTTCTTTAAAAAATAGCCTTATGGACCGGGCGTGGTGGCTCACACCCGTAATTCCAGTACTTTGGAAGGTCAAGGTGGGCGGATCACTTGAGGTCAGGAGTTTGAGACCAGCCTGTCCAACACGGTGAAACCCTGTCTCTACTAAAAATACAAAAACTAGCCAGGCATGGTAGCAGGCACCTGTAATCCCAGCTACTCAGGAGGATGAGGCAGGAGAATCACTTACACCCAGGAGGCAGAAGTCGCAGTGAGCCGAGATCACACCACTGCACTCCAGCATGGACGACAGAGTGAGACTCCGTCTCAAAAAAAAAAAAAAGAATAAAGAAGCTTTAGGTAGATATGATTTACACTCCATAAAATTTATCAGTTTAAAGTACACAATTCAATATTTACATAGTTCTGCAACCATCACTCATAATCTAGACTCAGAATATTTTCATCAACTCCCAAAGAAACCCCGTACCCTTAGAGATCATTCCTTGGTCCCACCAAACCAACCTTTCCCCAGTCCTCAGCAACCACTAATATAGTTTGAGTCACTATAGAGTTGTCTATTCTGAAGGTTTCATATAAATAAAATTATGCAAGATGAGGTTTCTGTTTGTTTGTTTTTTGGTTTTGTTTTGAGATGGAGTCTTGCTCTGTTGCCCAGGCTGGAGTGGGCACAATCTTGGCTCACTGCAACCTCCACCTCCCGGGTTCAAGCAATCCTCCAGCCTCAGTCTCCTGAGTAGCTGGCATCACAGGGTTGTGCCACCACACCTGGCTAATTTTTGTATTTTTTTAGTAGAGACGGGCTTTTGCCATGTTGGCCAGGAGGTCTTGAACTCCTGACCTCAGGTGATCTGCCCACCTCAGCCTCCCAAAGTGCTGAGATTGTAGATGTGAGCCACCACGCCTGGCTAAAAAGTGAGATCTTAACCTCTTTGCAGTTACAGAATTTTATGAACTGTACAGTAGAGAGATTATGGATTTTGAGACTCCCCCCACCCTCTACCGTGCCCTGATAGTTTATTTTTGACACAGGTTCTTGCTCTGTCACCCAGGTTGGAGGGCAGTGGTGCAGTCTCGACTCACTGCAATCTCATCTTCCCCTGACTCAAGCGATCCTCCTACCTCAGCCTTCCAAGTAGCTGGAACTACAGGTGCAGGCCACCACGCCCAGCTAATCTTTGTATTTTTTGTAGAGATGGGGTTTCACCATGTTGTCCAGGGGGGTCTTGAACTCCCAGACTCAAGCCATCTGGCTGCCTCGGCCTTCCAGTGTGCTGGGATTACAGGTGTCAGCCACAGCACCTGGCCCTACGTCAGTATTTCATTCCTTTGTAATACTTAATAGTATTCCATTGTGCAGATATGCCAGATTTTGTTGTCTTTCATCTGATCATGGAACTTTGGGTTGTTTCTACTTTTTGGCCATTATGAATAATGCTGCTATGAATATTTGTGTATGAGTTTTAAAATAGACATTTGTATTTCTCTTGGAGTAGATAGCTTGGAGTAGAATTTTACAGTCATATGATACTTCTATGTTTAACATTTTGAGGGTGGGTGCAGTGGCTCATGCCTGTAATCCCAACACTTTGGGAGACTGAGGTGGGCTGACCACTTGAGGTCAGGAGTTCGAGACTAGCCTGGTCAACATGGTGAAACCCATCTCTACCAAAAATACAAAAATTAGCCAGGGGTGGTGGCAGGCGCCTGTAATCCCAGCTACTTGGGAGGCTGAGGCTCAAGAATCACTTGAACCCAGGAGGCAGAGGTTGCAGTGAGTTGAGATCATGCCACTGCACTCCAGCCTGGGTAACAGAGTGAGACTCCATCTCAAAAACAAACAAAAAACATTTTGAGGAGCTGCCAAAGTGTTTTTCAAAATGTTGGCACCATTTTACATGCCTACTAGCAATGTACAAGAGTACCAGTTCTTCCAGCTGTTCACCAACACTTATTATTGTCTGTCTTTTTAATTATAACCATCCTAGAGAGTGTGAAGTGGTATCTCATTGAGGTTTTGATTTGCATTTCTCTAACTGATACTAGTGATGTTGGATATTTGTATATCTTCTTTGGAGAAATGTTTATTTGAAATTTTTACCTATTGTTTTAATTGAGCTATATGTCTTCTTTTTTTTTAATTTTTAATTTTTCTTTTTTGTCCAATTGCTAAGTGGGTTTTAAGAGCTATTTGTCTTCTTACTGAATTATAAGAGTTATTTAATAGTCTGAATTTAAATCAGATATATTATTTGCAAATATTTGCTCCCAGCTTTTGGGTTGTCTTTTCACTTCACTCATGATGTTCTTTGAAGCTCAAAAATTTGGTATTTTGATAAAGTCTATGTTATTTTTTTTTTCCTGGCTTGGTGTGGTGGCTCATGCTTATAATCCCAGCACTTTGGGAAGCTGAAATGGTAGGATCTCCTGAGTCCAGGAGTTCAAGACCAGCCTTTGCAACATGGTAAGACTCAGTCTGTACAAAAAACGTTAAGATTTAGCTAGCTGTGGTGGCACATGTCTGTAGTCCCGACTACTTGGTAGGCTGAAGTGGGAGGATCCCTCGAGCCCAGGAGGTTGAGGCTGCAGTGAGCTGTGATCATGCCATGCATGCCAACCTGGATGACGGAGTGAGATCCTGTCTCAAAAAACTTTTTTCTTTTGTCCCTTTTGGTGTCATATTTAAAAAAAGAATTACTGCCTTTTGGTCCTCTGATTTCTTCTAAGAGTTTCATAAATTTAACTCCTATATTTAACTCCTACATTAGGTCTATGATCCATTTTGAGTTACTTAAGTGTATGGTATGGTGTTTGGAGGTAGATATTCAGTTGTTGAAAAGACTATTTTTCTCCATTGAACTATGTTGGCACTTTTGTCAAAAATCAGTTAACCCTAAGTGTGAGGGTTTATTTCTGGACTGTTAATTTTATTCCACTGTCTATCACTATGCCAGGCCCACGTGCTTCTTTTCTTGTTCATTGTTAGTATGTGGACATATGATAGATCTGTATATTTATCTTATAAACTGCAATTTTGCAGAATTTATTCATTCTAATAGGTTTTAGTAGATTCCTTAAGGTTTTCTATATACAAGACCTTTTTTTTTTTTGAGACGAAGTTTCGCTGTTGTTACCCAGGCTGGAGTGCAATGGCACGATCTCGGCTCACCGCAACCTCCACCTCCTGGGTTCTAGCAATTCTCCTGCCTCAGCCTCCCGAGTAGCTGGGACTACAGGCACGTGCCACCGTGCCCAGCTAATTTTTGTATTTTTAGTAGAGATAGGGTTTCATCTTGTTGAACAGGATGGTCTCAATCTCTTGACCTAGTGATCCACCCGCCTCGGCCTCCCAAAGTGCTGGGATTATAGGCGTGAGCCATGGCGCCCGGCTACACAAGACGATTTGACACGTGAAGGAGATAGTTTCACCTCTTCCTTTCCAAGTTGGTTGCCTTTTCTTTTTCTTGCCTAATTGTACTGCCTGAACTTCCAGTACAATGTGCAACAGTGGTAAGAGCAGATATCCTTGTCTTATTCTCAACCTTAGGAGAAAGGCATTCGGTCTTTTCCCATTGAACAGGATGTTGCTGCAAGATTTGCATACATGCCCTTTATCCAGTTGAGGAAATCCATTACTATTGCTAGTTTGTTGAGTGTTGTTATAAGAGTTTTGACTTCTAGAAAATGCTTTTTTTTTGGTATCTACTGAGATGATCATGTGGATTTTTGTTCTTTATCAATATGGTGTATTATATTAATTTATTTTTGAATATGAAACCAACCTTGTAATCCTGAGATAAATCTCACTTGGTCATGATATATCATCGTTTTTTATCAGTTGCTAGATTTGGTTTGCTAGTATTTTGCTGAGGGTTTTGCATCTATATTCACAAGGGATAGTGTTCTATAGTTTGCTTGTGATGTCATTGCCCGGTTTTGGTGTCAGGGTAATTCTGGCCTACTAGAATGAGTTGGGAAGTGTTCTCTCCTCCTCTATTCTGGAAGAGTTTGTGAAGAATTACTGTTCTTTTTCTTTTCTTTTCTTTTTTGAGACAGAGTCTCACTCTGTTGCCCAGGCTGGAGTGCAGGGGCATGAGCTCAGCTCACTGCAACTTCTGCCTCCCAGGTTCAAGCAATTCTCATGTCTCAACCTCCCGAGTAGCTGGGACTACAGGCATGTACCACCACACCCAGCTAATTTTTATAGTTTTAGTAGAGATGGGTTTCACCATGTTGGCCAAGCTGATCTTGAACTCCTGGCCTTAAGTGACCCACCAGCCTCAACCTCCCAAAGCGTTGGGATTACAGGCATGAGCCACTGCCCCCGGCCTGTTAGTTCTTTTTTAAACGTTTGGCAGAATTCACCTGTGAGGCCATCTGAACCTGGGATTTTCTTTTCTTTTTAGTAGAGAAGGGGCCTTGCTATGTTGCTCAGCCTTGGACTTTTCCTTGTGGGAAGTTTTTAAATTACAAATTCAATCTCTACTCATTTTAGGTTCATTTAGATTTTGTATTTCTTACTGAGTTAGTTTCAGTCATTTGTAGCTTTCCAGGAATTTTTCCATTTCATCTAAGTGACTAATTTGTTGGCATACAGCTGTTCATAGTGTCTTTTTACACTCTTACTAATTTCTATAAGGTTGGTAGATACATTCCCATTATGGTTTGAATGTACATATCCCTCCCAAGTTTGTAGTTGGAACTGAAACCCCAAGGTGATGGTATTAACAGAGGGCCTTTGGGAAATGCTAAGTCATGAGGGCTCTGTCCTCATGAATGGATGAGTGCTCTCCTGCCTCAGCCTCCTGAATGATGCCTGAGTGCATTTTGCCCTTCCATTCCTTTTCTTTTCTTTTTTGAGGCGGAGTTTCGCTGTTGTTACCCAGGCTGGAGTGCAATGGCGCTATCTCGGCTCACAGCAACCTCCGCCTCCTGGGTTCAAGCAATTCTCCTGCCTCAGCCTCCCAAGTAGCTGGGACTACAGGCGTGCACCACCGTGCCCAGTTAATTTTTGTATTTTTAGTAGAGATGGGGTTTCACCTCGTTGACCAGGATGGTCTCGATCTCTTGACTTCGTGATCCACCCACCTCAGCCTCCCAAAGTGCTGGGATTATAGGCGTGAGTCACCATGCCCGGCCATTTGTTTTTGAGATGGAGTCTTACTCTATTCCCCAGGCGGGAGTGCAATGGTACGGTCTCGGCTCACTGCAAGCTCCGCCTCCCAGGTTCAAGCAATTCTCCTGCCTCAGCCTCCTGAGTAGCTGGGATTACAGGAACCCGCCATCATGCCCTGGTCATTTTTGTATTTTTGTAGAGATGGGGTTTCACCGTGTTGGCCAGGCTGGTCTCGAACTCCTGACATCAGATGATTCCCCCACCTAGGCCTCCCAAAGTGCTGGCATTACAGGCGTGAGCCACCACTCCTGACCTTTCTTCTATTTTAATGCAGGTGTTTACAGCTATACATTTTTCTTAAGCACTGCTTTCACTGCATCCCACAAGTTTCAGTATTTTGTATTTTTATTTTGATTTGTCTCAAAATATTTTCTAATTTCCGTTGTGATTTCTTCTTTAATTCATTGGTTATTTATAAGTGTATTATTTAAATTCCACGTATTTGTGAATTTCTGAATTTTTTTTTTTGTTATTGATTTCTAATTTAATTCCACTGTGGTTAGAAGATGTATTTTGTGTCTCTCAGTTCTTTTAAATTGATTGTGTCTTATGTTATGGCCCAGCATATGGTCTATCACGGTGAATATTCCATTTACATTTAAATAGAATGCGTAGTCACTATTATTGTTGAGGGGAATGTTCTGTAGATGTTAGGTCTAGTTGGATTACGGTACTGTTCAAATTTTTAATACCTTGTTGATTTCCTGCCTCGTTGTTTCAGATAATTTCTGGCACTCTAATGCTACCTTGAAAATCCACCCCCAGCTGGGTGTGGTGGCTCATGCCTGTAATCCCAGCATTTAGGGAGGCCAAGGCAGGTGGATCATGAGGTCAGGAGTTCAAGACCAGCCTGGCCAACATGTTGAAACCCCGTCTCTACAAAAAATACAAAAATTAGCTGGATGTGGTGGCACATGCCTGTAATCCACCTACTCAGGAGGGTGAAGCAAGATAATTGCTTGAACCAGGACCAGGGAGGCAGAGGTTGCAGTGAGCCGAGATCGGGCCACTGCACTCCAGCCTAGGCTACAGAGCACAACTCCATCTCAAAAAAAAAGAAAACATCCACTCCCACTCACACCTGTAATCCCAGCACTTTGGAAGGCTGAGGTGAGTGGAACATGAGGTCAGGAGTTTGAGACTAGCCTGGCCAGCATGGTGAAACCCCATCTACTGAAAATATGAAAAATTAGCCAGTCATAGTGGCAGGTGCCTGTAATCGTAGCTACTCAGGAGGCTGAGGCAGGAGAATCACTTGAACCCAGGAGGTAGAGGTTGCAGTAAGTTGAGATCATGCCACTGCACTCTAGCCTGGGCAATAGAGCAAGACTGTCTCAAAAAAAAAAAAAAAAAAGGCCACTCCCAAACCTCAGTTGGCATACAACAATCCATATTTAGCTCACAAGTCTGTGGGGTTCAGCTAATCTGGGTTGGGCTTCCTATGTGTCTGCAATTAGCTGTGGGTTGGCTAAAGGCTCAGCTTATCTTAGCTAGGCTTGCTCACATGCCTGAGGTTCAGCTGGCTGTAGACTGATATAAGATGGCCTCAGCTAGAACAATTGGACATTTATTGTGTTGAGGTAGTTTCCTTCTAATCCTAGTTTGATGAGGTTTTTTGTTTGTTTTTTAGATGGAGTCTTGCTCTGTCTTGCAGGCTGGAGTACAGTGGCATGATCTTGGCTCAGTGCAACCTCCACCTCACAGGTTCAAGCGATTCTCCTACCTCAGCTTCCCAGTAGCTGGGATTATAGGTGCACGACACCCCACCCAGCTAATTTTCGTATTTTTAGTAGAGACAGGGGTTTGCCATGTTGGCCAGTCTGGTGATCATCAGGTGATCCGCCCATCTCAGCCTCCCAGAGTGCTGGGATTACAGGTGTGAGCCTCCACACCTGGCTGAGTTCTTTTGTTTGTTTTTTATCATGAAAGGGTGTTGAATTTCAATGCCTTTTCTGCACTGAGATAATCATGTGATTTTTGTTTCCTTTATTCTGTTAGTGTGATGTGATGTGTTGCATTAATCCATTTTTGTATGTTGAAGTAGCTTTGCAACCTAGGAATCGGTCCCACTTTGTCATGGTATGTAATCCTTTTAATATACTGCTGTATTCAGTTTGCTAGTATTTTGCTTACAATTTTGCATCAATGTTCATAAGGGATATTATAATGTAGTTTTTCTTTTTTGTTGTGTCTTTGTCTGCCTTTGATATCAGGGTAATGCTGGTCTCATACGTCAAATTAGGAAGCTTTCCCTCCTCTTCAATTATTTGGAAAAGTCTAATAAGGTCAGCATTAGTTCTTTAAATGCTTGATAGAATTTATTAGTGAAGTCATGAAGTCCAGTGCTTTTCTTTGTTGGGAAATTTTTTTTTTTTTTTTTTTTTGAGACGGTGTTTGGCTCTTGTTACCCAGGCTGGAGTGCAATGGCGCGATCTCAGCTCACCGCAACCTCCGCCTCCTGGGTTCAGGCAATTCTCCTGCCTCAGCCTCCCGAGTAGCTGGGACTATAGGCAGGCGCCACCATGCCCAGCTAAGATTTTTTGTATTTTTAGTAGAGACGGGGTTTCACCATGTTGACCAGGATGGTTTCGATCTCCTGACCTCGTGATCCACCCGCCTCAGCCTCCCAAAGTGCTGTGATTACAGGCTTGAGCCACCGCGTCCGGCCCGGGAAATTTTTTAAATTACTGCTTTAATTTCCTTAGTAGTTATAGGTATATTCAGATTTTTATTTCTTCATGATTTAGTCTTGGCAGGTTTTATGTTCCTACGAGTTTTCCCATTTCATCTTGATTATCCAATTTGTTGTCACGCAATTGTTCTTATAACCCTTTTTATCTCTATGGAATCAGAACGAATGTCCCCACTTTCATTTCTGATTTTAGTATTTTGTCTTCTCTGTTTCTTCCTTAGTCCATCTCACTAAAGGCTTGTCAACTTTGTTGATTTTTTCAAAGAAACAATTTTTGGTTTTATTGATTTTTCTCTACTGTTTTTTTCCATTCTCTGTTCCGTTTATTGCTCTAATCTCTATTCCCTCCTCCCTCCTGGCAGCTCTGGGTTTGTTTGTTCTTCTTTTCCCAGTTCCTTAAGCTGTAAAGTTAGGTTGTTGACTTGCTTTTTTGCTTTTTTAATGTGAGCATTTACAGCTCTACGTTTCTCCCTCAGCACTGCTTTTGCTGCATTCCATAAGTTTTGGTATGTTGTGATTTTGTTTTTGTTTGTCTCTAGGGATTTTCTGGTATTTCATATAATCTATTCTTCCATCTAATGGTTGTTTAGAGTGTCTGTTTAATTTCCACAAACTTGCAAATTTTCTGGTTTGACATCTGTTACTGATTTATCCTGTCATAGTTGGAGAAGATACTTGGTATGATAAATATCTTTTAAAATCTATTGAGACTTTTTGGCCAAACATATGGTCTATCCTGGCAAATGTCCCATGTACGCTTCCAAAGATATGCATATGTTCTTTTTGGGTGACGTGTTCTTTATATGTCTCTTAGATCCAGTTGGTTTATTATGTTAAGTCCTCTGTTGTCTTACTGATCTTCTGTCTGGTTGGCCTAGACATTATTGAGAGTGGGGTATTGAAGTCTGACTACTATTGTTGAACTGTCTATTTCTTCCTTCAGTTTTTGCTTCATATATCTTGATGGTCTGTCATCGGGTGCGTAAGTGTTATGTTTTCTTGCTGTTTTGAACATTTTATTAATAAATTAATTATTCCTGTAATCCCAGCACTTTGGGAGGCCGAGGTGGGTGGATCACGAGGTCAAGAGATCGAGACCATCCTAGTCAACATGGTGAAACCCTGTCTCTACTAAAAATACAAAAATTGGCTGGGCATGGTGGTGCGTGCCTGTAATCCCAGCTACTGAGGAGGCTGAGGCAGGAGAATTGCCTGAACCCAGGAGGTGGAGGTTGTGGTGAGCTGAGATCGCGCCATTGCACTCCAGCCTGGGTAACAAGAGCAAAACTCCGTCTCAAAAAAAATAATAATAATTATAGTACAGTATAGTATAGTAATTATTTTTCTTTGTCTCTTGTAAGCATTTCATGATTTGAAGTCTGTTTTTACCTAATGTTAGTATAACCACCCTTGCTCCCCTTTGGTTACTATTTGCGTGAAATATCTTTTTCCATTCTTTCACTTTCATTCTACTTGTGTCTTTGAATCCAAAGTAAGTCTCTTGTAGACAGCATAGTTGGACCATCTGTTTTTATTCATTCTGTCAATCTCTGTCTTTTGATTGGAGATTTTAATCCAACTTACATTTAAAGTAGTTACTGATTTGGAGGACTCAGTTCTGTCCTTTTGCTACTTGTTTTCCATAAGCCTCGTAGCTTTTTGGTTCCTCATTTCCCACCTTGCTATCTTCTTATTTATTTAATTTTTGTAATGAAAATTTAAATTTATTCCTAATTTCCTTTTGCATATATTCTGTATCTGCTGTTTTTGTTTTTTGGTAGCTACCGTGGGGATTACATTTAACATTCCAACATCATAATGCTCTAATTTGAATTTCTACAGCTTAACTTGAGTAACATACAAAACCTCTGCTTCTTTACCATTCTGTCCTCACCCCTTTTGGTTGTTGATGTCACAGAATTGTGTCTTTATTCATAGTGTGCATAATATAAAACCTAATGTTACAATTATTTTAAATTTACTAGTCTCTTACATTATGCAGAAGACAAAATGTGGAGTACAAACCAAAGTTACAATAACATTTAGACTAATAATTTCTTTAAAAAGTATTCATTTCTTAAATCATGTAGAAAATAAAAAACGGAGTTATAAACCATTTTTACAATAATACTGGATTTTATTTCTTATGTGCTTGCCTTTACTGAAATCTTTATTTCTTCATACAGCTTTGAGTTACTGTCTAGTGTCGTTTCATTTCACTTTGCAGGACTCCCTTGAGCATTTCTTGTAGGGTGGATTTACTGGTAACAAACTTTCTTAGCTTTGTTTGTCTTGAGATGTCTTAGTTTCTTCTTCACTTTTGAAGGGTGAGTTTTCTGGGTATAAGATTCGTGGTTAACAGATTTTTTTTTCCTGCTTTTAGCACTTCAAACATATTGACCAGCTGCTTCCTGGACTCCAAAGTTTCTCATGAGAAATTTGTTGATAATCTTTTTTTTTTTTTTTTTTTTGAGACAGAGTTTCACTCTTGTTACCCAGGCTGGAGTGTAATGGCGCAATCTCGGCTCACTGCAACCTCCGCCTCCTGGGTTCAGGCAATTCTCCTGCCTCAGTCTCCCAAGTAGCTGAGATTACAGACATGTGCCACCATGCCCAGCTAATTTTTTGTATCTTTAGTAGAGACGGGGTTTCACCATTTTGACCAGGATGGTCTTGATCTCATGACCACGTGATCCACCTGCCTCGGCCTCCCAAAGTGCTGGGATTACAGGCTTGAGCCACTGCGCCCGGCCAATTTGTTGATAATCTTAACGAGGATCCCTTGTGTGTGACCAGTTGCTTTTCTCTTTCTGCTTTCAAGATTCTCTGTCTTTCAAAAGTTTGATTATAATGTGTCTCGGTGTGGGTCTCTTTAGTTTATTTTACTTCTTGGGTGTCTATATTCATGTCTTTTATCAAATTTATCATGTGTATATATTTGTGTAACCACCACCAAAGTCAAGATAAAGAACAGCTTCATCATTGCAAAGCTCCCTTGTGCTACCCCTTTATAGCCATATCCCTTCTTCCTTCTTGACATTCCATTATTCATTCCTAGTTCTTGACAACCATTAACGTGTTCTCCATCTCTATAATTTTGTTATTTAAAGAATGCTTTATAAATGAAGTAATACTGTATGTAGCCTTTGACATAGACTCTTTTTTTCAACTCAGCATAATTCCCATGAGATTCATCTAGGTTGTTACATGTATTAATAGCCATTCTTTTTTATTACTGAATCCTATTCCATGGTATGGATATGCCAGTTTGCCTAACCACTTGCCCATTGAAGGATACCTGGGCTATTTTCAGTTTTGAGATATTATGAATAAAGGAGCTATAAACACCTGAGCATAGGTTTTATGTGACTGTAACATTTCATATCTCTGGGATAAATGCCCAAGAATGTAATTGCTGATTTTATTCTTTTTTAGAGAGTATCTTGGATCATCTTGGCTCTTACTTTTTCACATATATTTTAGAATTGGCTTGTCAAAATTATGAAAAACATTTTACAGTTTTGATAGAAATGGCATTGAATCTATGAGTCATTTGGGTGAGAATTTAAGATATTGAGACTTTCTAGCCATTGATATATTTCTCTCTTTTTACTTAATTCTTCTTAATGTATTTCAATAAAGTGTTATGATCTTCTTTGTATCAGTACTAAAAAAATTATTTTGTTAGATCTGTTCCCAGGTGCCTGTATCAGTTGGGAAAGACTGGTTATCTTATGGCAATAAAACAACCAAAACAGTGTATTTCTCCCTCATGTTCATCATGAGTCAGGGGTTCTATTCCACGTTTTAATTTTTTTGCATCTATTTTTTTCACTTTCTAAAATCCTTAGAATGTTCCACGTTTTCATCATTCTTACTTTGGGGCTCAGCCTGAAAGGGAAGTTACTGTAGAACATTGCCAGCTGTGGAGGTAAAAGGGAACTTGGAGAAGCATGCACCAGCTCTTAAGCTTCTAGCTGGGAATCTATCACTTCTGCTTACTCTGCATTGGCTAAAGCAAGTCTAAGGCTAACACTTGTCATATCATGTCTCTCTCTCTCTCTCTCTCTCTCTCTCTCTCTCTCTCTCTCTCTCTCTCTCTGTGTGTGTGTGTGTGTGTGTGTGTGTGTGTGTGTGTGTCTGTTTCTATCTCTCTCTCTCACTCTCCACACATACACACACCCTCTCCAAGCATCTTGGGAGCCCTGAGCCAACATAGAAGTCCAGCTACATTGAAGCCACCGTGCTAGAGAGATCATGTGTAAAGACATCACAGAGATAGTGAGAGATGCCTCCGAAACTGAGCTGGCAAGTATTCCCTCTTTTTCTATCATCCATAAAAACTCCTATAAGATTGGAATGATCTTCTTCTTGAACATTTTATATAACTCACCTGGAAAATATCTGGGCTTGGTATTTTCTTTGTGGGAACACTGTAACTACTGGTTGAATTTCCTTAATTATTATACAACTATTCTGTCTTTCTAGTCTTGAATCTGTTTTGGTAAATTATATTTTCTAGGAAATTTTTCATCTCATCGAAGTTTTGAATTATTGGCATTGTTTATACTTTATGTTTAAATGTTCACTATACCCATAGTTAAGCGTTTTATCTCCTTTTTCCAGTATTGCTTACTTGTGCATGCTCTCTCTCTCTCTCACTCACTCTCTCTCTCTCTCTGTCTCTTAAATTTTTCCAGAAGTCTTTCAATTTTCAAAGAATCAACTTTGGCTTTGCTGATCCTCTGTTTTCATGTCATTACCTTCTCTACTTATTGTTAGCATCTTCTTCCTACTACTTTCCTCATGTGTATTCTGCTGTTCTTTTCCTGATTTCCCAAGTTGAAGATCTAGTGCATTATTTTTATCCTATCTACTTTCAAAATTATAAGCATTTAAAGTTATTAGTTTCCAACCTTTTTGGTATTGAGGTTTTAATTTCAGCAATTTTGTTTTTTATTTCTAGAATTTATGTTTTACATTTTTTCACAGAAAGGTGATTTTTATAGTCTTTTGCTCCTTCATCATGTTTTTAAATCTTTTTTAAAAACCTGTCTCTCCCTCATTTGGTTTACTTCATATGGCCAGGTCAAGGCTGAAGTCTTTGCGAGTCTGATTTTGTCGTTGATTTCTCTGCTGACTTTCTCATATGGTGTCTTCTCATTCATATCCTGTGATTTTCATTGTGATCTCATGTTTGTTGGAACTGTACCTGTGAATAATCTTTACAGTAAAGGTTATTCCATTAGAAAGGATTTGTTTTTCCTCTGCTAAGTGCATCCGGGACACACCAAACTTGGGACCACTTTACATTCTTGGCTTGGAATTGTTTTCACCAAGCAGGTAGCATGAATTTTGGTGCCAACGCTTTGTGAGGGTCAACTTGATCCCTACGAGTTATTTTGGGGGAGATTTTATTTCACTTTATTCAGAGCTATATCCTTCTTTTTGAGACAGGGTTTTCTTTCTAGTTCATTCTTTCACTGAGAGGCTAGCCCTTTGGGGGTCCTGACTTTCTGGAAGGTTTTACAACCAATTCTCCAGCTTGCAAGGGCACTAAGCTTTGCCTCTTGTTTTACAGTGTAGTTGATAGTGATAGGTTACCACGTCAGACGCCCATTGGAAAGCTGCTCCACTCAGTGCTCATTCACCCACTGGATTTGTGCTGTTGATTTATTTTGGACTCTGAGGAATTCCCTTACTTTCTTGCCAGCTCAGCTATGCATAAAAAGAGATTTTAAAAAAGATTTTATTCAGTACTTTAAGGAGATTTTTAGTAGGAGGGTTTTTTGTTTTGTTATGTTTTTAATGATAACTTGTCCTCTATGTTGCCAGAATGGAAGTCCCATTTATTCTTCAACCCACTCCAGTCTAGTTTCCGTCTCTACCACTTCATTCAAACTGCTCTTGTTGAAGCTATCAGCCATCCCCATGTGGCCATATTCAGTGAACCGTTCAGTGTCTTTGCTTTACTTAACCTATTAGCAGTATTCGGCACATTTGATCACGCCCCTTTTCTTGAGACATTCAGCAAGTGTTTACAAATGATATTAACATTCTCTTTATGGCTTCAAAACATATTGTTTGTTTCACTGCATCATGATGCGTCAACACTGGTACTGAATATATGTGTATATTAGGTATTTATTTAATAACATTGGAATCAATATAATTCACAGTAAAAGTATTTTCAAAATCTTTAGGCCCCTTATGTGACATCTGACATTTACGCATACAAAATGAGATCAAAGCAATATACTGAGGTGAGAATAAATATATAAATAACTTGTGGTTTTCTATGACCATATCTATTCTGTGAATACAATATTCACAGAATATTACGATGTAATACCTGCTATATAATATTATTATGATATAATACCTCTCCTTATAGTAATAATCACCCTGAACCATCAGTAAGTATTAATATGTCATCACCAGAAAAAGGTAAGTTTTTGGTAGGGATATCAATTAATAAGCATGGCCACCCACTGCAGATAATAAACTTAAAATTCTTTAGGTTGGCATTCAGGTCTTATTCCTGCAGCCCTATTACTTCTGAGAAAAGTTTACCTTTCCCAGCAATATGGTCTCTTTCTATTCTGAATATGCTTATCTGCTTTAAAAAAATATTTGTAGAGACAAGTGCTCACTATGTCACCCAGAGGGCAGATCACCTGAGGTCAGTGGAGTGTGGTGGCACAATCATAGCTCACTGTAGCCTTGAACTCCTAGGCGCAAGCAAGCCCCTGCCTCAGCCTCCCAAAGCACTAGGATTACAAGAGTGAGCCACCATGCCTGGCTTGCTGATTTACTTTTCTACCTATGCATCTTCATTTATGTGCTTCCTTTCCATATTCCCCTCTACTTTTCTCTAATTCTGTCCACTTTTTCATTCTTTCAAAGTGTACCTATTAAATTCCTCCACCATCAGGAAACCGTCCAGGCCATATTAATAATCATAGGAAGCTCCTGACCTAGCTCCTAATGGTCCCACCTCTGGTATTAGTGCCCTTGTCTAACCTTTTCCTCTGAGTGTGGGCTGGACCTAGTGACTTACTTCTACAAGCAAATAGAATACAACAGAAGTAATACGATGTCACTTCCACGACTCTCTCTTGCTGGCACTCTCGCCCCTTTTGCTCACTTTGTTACTGTGAGATGCTTCACAGACTTACCTGACTAGGACCTGCAGGAGGCCTCGGTACAGTAACTCATGGGGAACTGAATCCTACCAATGACCATGCAAATGAGCATGAACACAGATCCTTTCCAGTTGGGTCTTCCAGTGAGATCGCTGCCTCAGCCAACACCTTGATTGCAGCCTTGTAAAAGACTCTAAAGCAGAACACCCAGTTAAGCCATGCCTGAATTCTTAACCCACGGAAACTGTGAGGTAACATGTATACATTATTTTTAGCCACTACACAGCAACAGATAATGAGAACACCAAAGTATATTGAGCATCCCTTCCTTCAAACTCTAAGAACTTATTATTTCTACGGTTTGTTATTATTTCAAAGATATACATGCACATGGTGAAAAACTCAAACAGTACAAATGGTATAAAGTGAACAGTAAAAGTCTTCCCTTAACTTCTTCCTGCCCACCCCCTAAAATACGTGTTATCAATCATTTCATAGATATCCTTCAGAAGTGTTTTAACACAAGTAGGATCACACTCTACATACTGTCTTACAATTTATTTCACTTAACACTTTATCTTTCCATATAGATCTATAACACTTTTTGAATTACAAATTATATTCATTGCTTTTTTCTGCTTATGAAAGTGATACATGGTTTTATTAGAAAATCTGATATACCCGGAAAAGCATTAAAAAAATTTGCCTCTACTTCTACCATCCAGAGATACATTTTAGAAGTATGGAACTGAATGTCTGTTTTGGTCTGTCTGCTGCCCCTTCAGGTCCCTCTTCTTGCAGTAGAATCACTCTTCCTTGTGAGAACTCATCCAGTAGGGTCAGTTTGGGCTGACCCCACACTTCCAGGGGTGGGTCCATGACCTGGGTCTGGCCAATAAGAACCCTCTCCCACTCTTCTGCCACCCAATTGGTTCAGGGCATGCAACTCAATGAGCAGGGGACCAATCAGAGTCCTCTCTAGCTTTTGCAGGAGGAGCTAAAGAAGAAGATGGATTCGTCCTTTGGGCTGTGAAACTAAGTGGTGTGAGACTAGGCCTCCTAGAGACCCTCTCATCACCATCTGGGGAGTGGATGTTGGGAGAATGACGCCAAGGAAAGATAAATAAAACTGAAAAAAGGGCTGGGTGCAGTGGCTCGTGCCTGTAATCCCCTTTGGGAGGCCAAGGCAGGCAGATCACCTGAGGTCAGGAGTTTGAGACCAGCCTGGCCAACATGGCGAAATGCCATCTCTACTAAAAATACAAAAATTAGCTGAATATGGTGGTGCATGCTTGTAATCCCAGCTACTCGGGAGGCTGAGGCAGGAGAATTGCTTGAGCCTGGGAGGTGGAGGTTGCTGTGAACTGAGATTGCACCATTGCACTCCAGTCTGGGTGACAGAGCAAGACTCTGTCTCAAAAATAAAAAATAAATAAATAAATAAATAAATAAAATAAATAAAAATAAAAAGGAGAACAAACATCTTTTAAAAAGTAAACCTTAAACCACCATTTAGGGCCATTCTTTAAATTATTAGGGGAAGAAAATAATGAAGACTGATCTGTAAGCGAAATGTCCTTTTATGTGAAGAAATCCATGTTTTAGGAAAAATAAAAAAAACCTAATGCAGGAGAAATAATGATAGTTATTGACTATCGTAGGTTTCATGTGAACGTTCTTAATGCAAATGGGTCTAATGCGTCATTGAAGTATCCCCTTATCACTCTTGTATTTAGCCAGAGTAGATTAAAGCCAGTTGTTATTTTGTTCTTGGTTTCCAGTTTCTTTTAATGTCCCAAAGGTAGAAAATATAACTCTTCTTAGACTATCTGGAAAAAGATTTAAGCTAATTTGGTTGCTGGCAGCAGATATTCCCCAGTGCATTTTTATTCCAGGAAAAACCATTTAGTGTACGTTCTACTAGAAGTAATGTAGTTATCACAGGGAAGAACCTATTTCACCTAATGGCATATTTAATAAATGGCAAATTTAATAAAAGTGAAGCATACTTTACATAACTGCTTTCCCATCTCAAGAATCAAGGATGTTCTGCGATGGAAGTTTGACCTGTTCACAGTTTCATAAACTTCTTAAAGATCAATCCTGATCTGAGTAGTTGTACATGGCATTAGGGAGGTCAGCCAAGTCCCTGCTCAGTGAATGCTATTGGTCATCAGAAATGCCGGGTGAGGAAAAATTCCCTCGTGCTCACATCTCTTGTCGATTAGCTATCTCGAGAATCCCTTTTGCCACGCACTTTCCCATGATTTCATAATAAATGGGTAAAACACTGAATCATATTAGCATAAAAATTGTAGGTATACTTCAATCTGCCTTTCAGTTTATTTCTTGTCCCCTACCACCTGCTAATATTTATGTCCAATTTTCAAGCTGGCAAGAGATCTTGAGTAGCTGAAAATCAATTTCTTTTCTTTTTTTTTTTTTTTTGAGTCAGGGTCACACTCAGTTGCCCCGGGTGGAGTCCAGTGGTGCAATCTCAGCTCACTGCAACCTCCACCTCCCTGGCTCAAGCAATTCTCCTGCCTCAGCTCCCCAAGTAGTTGGGATTACAGGCACTTGCCACCATGCCAGGCTAATTTTTGTATGTTTAGTAGAGATGGGGTTTCACCATGTTGGTCAGGTTGGTCTTGAAGTCCTGACCTCAGGTGATCTGCCTGCCTTGGCCTCCCAAAGTGCTGGGATCACAGGCGTGAGCCGCTGCGCCCGGCCATAGATTTCTAAATGACACACAAAACTAAAAGTCAATTTGGAGTTGCCACGGGTCTGGTGGCCTAAAATCAGGCCTCTGAGCCCTGACTCTCCTGGGTGACATCTTTATGACCCTTCTAGGTCATGCCCTGACACCACGTGAGCTTCAGTTTCCCCATCTACCAGACAGGCCTAGTAATACCCTTCTTGCTTTCTTCATAGCGTTGTTGTGAAGATTAAATAAATAGAAAAGGGCTTTGGAAACGGAAAAGGGTGAGATAAAAATGTTGCTTATTTACCCACATAGCATTCTGAACTGTTTCTGAAAATTTCCTTTATTCTTTACAATTTGTTTAAGTATCAGTTACTTCTGTGCACATTTAGTAGAGCAGCTTCCCCAGTTTCTAAGTAAACAACCAGAACAACAAATGTACAATTTTAGACATCTAAGGGTGATGTGTTTCCCTTACGCATTTGGGACTCTGTTTTAAGCCACAGGCCTTCCTTGTTGCCTGCTGCTCACGATAAGCTACATGGTAACAAAGCACACCACTTCCTGGACAGAATATTTCAGCGATCTGCTATTTTTCCTGGGTGTTGGTGTTTTCTTCTCAGCCCACCTTGGAGTTTGAGATCGGTGCTTCCCTGGGCACGGATTACAGCTTTGGCATCCGTTAGAGGCTCGAGTTGTGGTCCTGCTGTCTTTGAGGAAAGGAGCCAGGGAACCAGCTCAATTTGTTATTCAGCCATTTGGCTGCTGCCCTAGCTGGGATGGTTCTTTTATTATGTGCTAGAGTCCCAAAGTGGCTGGGCATTTGGCCCGAAGATAAAACAGGCCATTTGGTTAATAGCTATGTTTCAGTCCATCAGCTTGGGAAGGAGAATTAAGGCTTCAAGATGCCATCACAATAGCAAATCAATATTTGTATATATAGGAATAATATAATTTCTTCACAGCGCTCTGTGAAGAAAATTGTAAAACTATTCAATGATAATTTTTTTTTTTTTTTGAGACGGAGTCTCACTCTGTCACCCAGGCTGGAGTACAGTGGTATGATCTCTGCTCACTGCAAGCTCTGCCTCCCTGGCTCAAGCAATTCTCCTGCCTCACCCTCCCAAGAAGTTGGGACTATAGGCTCACACCACTATGTCTAGCATTTTTTTTATATTTTTAGTAGAGACGGGGTTTCACCATATTGGTCACTGGTCTTGAACTCCTGACCTCATGATCCGTCCACCTCAGCCTCCCAAAGTGCTGGGATTATAGCCATGAGCCACAGTTCCTGGACCTCAATGATAATTTTTTTAAAAACTTTAAAAATAGATGAAACATGTTCATGGATAGGATGATTCACTCTCATGTCAGTTGCAATCCCAGTGAAATTTCTTTTTCCCTCTCTTGGCCCCTACTTCAAATCAAAACGCTAAAGTCCTGTTGGTTCCGTCAGCCCACTTATCTCCCATTCTAATTTATTTTGAGTCAGGCTTATTTATTTTTGGATTACGAAGTCTAATTTCTTTAGGCTCATGTTTATTTATTTTTGAGTTACTGAATCAGCCCATAACCCATCTTTCCTACCCATGGTTCCACCACTGCAGCTAGCTTTAACTTTTGAAATGCTCATCTGAGCACATATCACTTCCTGTCCACCACCCTCCAGTGACTTGGCATCACCCTTGGATTAGAGCCCAAATTCCATAGCAAGAGATCCCAGGCCTCTCCTCAGAGCCATCTCTGCTTGCACTGCACTTTCCCCATAGCAAAGTACTTTAGTTCCCTGGGAGGACCCTGCTCCTTTTGCTGGGAACACTTCTTCCTGCCTGTAAGAAAACAGCTTGTTGCATGGCAAGAGCGACAGTGAAAGAGGAGGTGGGACTTGACTTGGGAGTTGGGGCTCAGACACCGGACCAAATCGAGGACACTAAAACAGGCGGGACAGCAGTTTCCCACAAGACATGCCCATCAGTGTGCCACATCAGTTTGCCAATGCCATCCAGCACCTAGAAGTTACTGCCCTTTCCATGGCAATGACCCAATGACCTGGAAGTCACCTTTTCTTAGAAATTTGTGCATAAACCACTCCTTAATTTGCATATAATTAAAAGTGGGTGTAAATGCCACTGCTGAACTGCCTCTGAGGAGCTATTTTGGGCCCACTGTCTATAGGGTGTCCCTGCTTTGCAAGGAGCAGTCCCTGTGCTGCTGCTCTACACGGTACTTCAATAAAAGTTGCTTTTTTTTTTTTTTTTTTTTGAGAGGAGTGTCGCTCTTGTTACCCAGGCTGGACAGCAATGTCGCGATCACGGCTCACCGCAACCTCCACCTCCTGGGTTAAAGCAATTCTCCTGCCTCAGCCTCCCGAGTAGCTGGGACTACAGGCACACGCCACCATGCCCAGCTAATTTTTTGTATTTTTAGTAGAGACAGGGTCTCACCTTGTCGACCAGGATGGTCTTGATCTCTTGACCTCGTGATCCACCCGCCTCGGCCTCCCAGATATGTAGACTTTATCCACTATTTGGGCACTTTCAGATTCACAATTTCCAAATAAAGTTTTAAGAAAGCACTTACTATCCCCAAATGTCCCATATTACCTAAAATCACCCTGAAACTCCCATATATTAGGTTTTTAAAAATGCAGCCTTCTTTTTACATGTTCAGTCAGCAGTACTCACATCAATAAATTCCAGATCACACTGACCACATTCATAAGCAACACAGGCCAGATGTGGATCTCTCTTCTCACAATACTTTCCAACAACGCGACTGTCATAGTAGGGATTTTCACGAAGAAATCTCTCTGGGCTATTACTGTCTATGCAGATTTTTGCTAAGGCATTGTGAGTAGCAGGCTCTTCAGAGCCCTCATGTATTCTGGCCTCTAGCCAAGGAAGAAGTAGTTTCAATCTTGGAAAAAGGGAAAAAAACCTTCCACACACATACTGTATTATGTACTCTTGACATGCAGACTATGTAAATACATTATGGTCTATAATGTGCTTTCACATACATTTTTCTTCCCCTTGAGTATCACTACATTGCCCAGGCTGAAGTGCAGTGGCTGTTCACAGTCACAATCATTGTGCACTACAGCCTTGGGCTCAAGATATCTTAGTACCACAGCCTCCTGAGTAGCTGGCACTACAGGCGCATGCCACTGTGCCTGGCTTTACATTAATTTTAATACTCAATGATCCTATTACAAATTGGGAAATTCAGACTCAAAAGATGATTGAGTTGCCCAAGAATAAAAATAAGGCATATAAGGCTATTTTCACTCTCCCAGATTTATCTGCTATATGATATACCTACCTGCTTATATCTGAATAAAGGTTTAGAGATTCACAGTGTCCTTTCTTTCTAACACACAAAATATCTAGACTTTAGAACATTTTGTTTATGGATAGGATGCGGATGTGATATTACCTAGGCCAGATTATCTGAGAGTTCTTTCAGCTCTTAACACAATTAACATACAGCATTACCTACAGCCAAACTCTAAATACATACTGGCAATAAAATCTGGTAGCTTTAGAAGCTCTGGATTTAATAGTTGTAGCTGTCATATATACACTCAATCAAGGAGCAGTTTTTCTATAGTATAGCTTGTTTTGATAGTCCTGATGACCATGCCTTCTATTTTTAATTTTATTTTTATTTTAAAGACAGGTTCTTATGTTGCCCAAGCTGGAGTGCAGTGATAGGAACATGGCTCACTGCAGCCCTGACCTCCTGGGCTCAAGAGATCCTCTTGCCTCACCCTCCCCAGAAGTTAGGACTATAGTCACATGACACCATGTGTGACCCAAGTGTCTTTTACCAGTGATTTAAACATTAACAGCAGCCAGATAAAAAGCATTATTCTGTTATTTTGGCTATCAAATACATATAGTTATTATGAACACTCCCCTTAGGGAGAAGATACTTAATTTTAATAAATGGAGGCAAAAATCCAGCTCCTCTAAACATGTGCAATCCAGTATGTGCCATGTCAACTTAAAGAATAAAAATTAGCTAAAGCATGTGTAGACTAGTGACTTAGATATGAATCTAGCTTTTCACCATATAATTTGTCACTTAAAGACTAAATTATCTAATTGTAACTGCCAAGTGCTTGGATATGCAATAAGATTATTTTCAGGTAATAGATTTAAGACTGAACTGAACCTCTTTTTAAACGTTAAATTGTTATGACAAAATCACTTGAAATTAGGCTCAAACCTTTAAGTCAGTATTAACTGTATATCTCTATTACCCTTAAATGCAAAATTTTTCCATGTTTGAAACATTCTATTTTGAAGCATTGATTGTGAAAAAAAGAAAAGAAAAACATTCTAATAGAAATTGTAAGAATATAATTAGTAGGTCACCTATACCAACTCAGGTTAAATTAAATCCCACAGGCTTTCTTAATTTCTTCTCATATAAACAGTGGAACTTTCCACTAGCATACCACCTCATCTCACCAACCTCATTTATGACATCAGTACTTCCTAAACACTGTTCCTCAGAATGTTCCAGCTAAAAAGAGACTTCACAGTCTGTGAGTTTTACAAGCACTTACACTATATTCTATTGGAAATTCATATTGTCATATTAAGGCACTAAAAATTAAACGTCAGTTTAACTCAAGAGTTGCACAAGGAGCCTTTGCGTCATTCTTGAACAAACACCACACTATTTTTTTTTAAATCAGCTTTCTCAGGTTGAAAACACCACACTATTTAATCAGTAAAGCATTAGTTGTTAAATATATTGTTATCACACCTAACTAAGCAGGAGACTTACTACATAGTTTATATTAAAAACATATAAAGTCAAACCACATAGCTGTTGTTATAAACATGCTGCCAAAAAATAACCAGGTTAACAGGTTTCCTATGACAGCTATAATGTTTCTGACTTTTTTTCTGGTGCTATCAGCTAGTTTACCACCTCTACATTTGGTGTCTTCAGGAAATTTTTCTCCATGTTATTGAGTAGCTTTGGAACAAATGGCTACCTATATCTTTATTACCATGCTAAGCGAGATTAGCTTATCCCTGTTAAAATGGCACTACACCCATTTATTTGTTTTTTAATTTATTTATTTTACTTTAGGTGCATACTATATGTGGCATTTCTCCCCATATTATCCCTCCTCATCCCCCATTGTCTCCCCTATCCCCCCTCCAATGGTCCCCTTGTGTGATGCTCCTCTCCCTGAGTCCACATGTTCTTGTTGTTCAACACCCACCTATGAGTGAGAACATACGGTGCTTGGCTTTCTGTTCTTGGGTCAGTTTGCTGAGAATGATGGTTTCCAGATTCATCTAAGTCCCTACAAAGGACACGGACTCATCATTTTTTAGGGCTGCGTAGTATTCCATGGTATATATGTACGACATTTTCTTTGTCCAGTCTATCATTGATGGGCATTTGGGTTGGTTCCGGGTCTTTGCTATTGTAGACAGGGCTGCATTGAACATACATGTGCATGTGTCTTTATAGTAGAACAATTTATAGTTCTTTGGTTATATACCCAATAGTGGGATTGCTGGGTCATATGGAATTTCTATTTCTAGATCCTTGAGAAATCACCACACTGTCTTCTACAATGACTAAACTAATTTACCCTCCCACCAACTGTGTAAGAGTGTTCCCATTTCTCCACCTCCTCTCCAGCATCTGTTGTCTCCCGATTGTCTGATGATCGCCATTCTAACTGGTGTGAGATGATATCTCCCAGTGTGGTTTTGATTTGCATTTATCTAATGACTGGTGATGATGAGCATTTTTCTATATGTTTGTTGGCCTCATATATGTCCTCTTTTGAAAAGTGTCTGTTCATATCCTTCGCCCACTTGTGAATGGTTTTTTTAATTGCATTTTAGGTTTTGGGGTACATGTGCAGAACATGCAAGATAGTTGCATAGGTACACACGTGGCAGTGTAATGTGCTGTCTTCCTCCCCTTCACCCACATCTGGCATTTCTCCCCATGCTATCCTTCTCCAGCTCCCCCCACACTGTCCCTTCCCTATTCCCCCCAATAGACCCCAGTGTGTAGTACTCCCCTCCCTGTGTCCATGTGTTCTCATTGTTCATCACCCCGCCTACGAGTGAGAATATGCGATATTTCATTTTCTGTTCTTGTGTCAGTTTGCTGAGAATGATGTTCTCCAGATTCATCCATGTCCCAACAGACAACACAAACTCATCGTTTTTGATTGCTGCATAATATTCCATGGTGTATATGTGCCACATTTTCCCAGTCCAGTGTATCATCGATGGGCATTTGGGTTGGTTCCAGGTTTTTGCTATTGTAAACAGTGCTGCAATGAACATTCGTGTGCATGTGTCTTTATAGTAGAATGATTTATAGTCCTTTGGATATATACCCGGTAATGGGATTGCTGGGTCAAATGCAATTTCTATTTCTAGGTCCTCACAGCAGATCTCTCAGCAGAAACCCTACAAGCCAGAAGAGAGTGGGGGCCAATATACAACATCCTTAAAGAAAAGAACTTACATGTGTTTCTTTTTTCAGCCTCAGCAACAAGTTCATCAGTGGAGAATTGACCTCTTAAAACCAGAATTAAATTTTT